>JAULCE010191191.1:0-11508 GCA_032359355.1 Macoma nasuta | reverse complement strand
GCTGGCTCGGCTTTCACTACGCCTCTCGAGCCAAGATCGTGCTCAAACTAATAAATTCAATCTTAGATATTAACTTCAATTTTATTGCTTCTGCACTATAATTTTGACTGCCAGTGAAACATTCCATGTTTCACTGGCAGTCAAAATTTTAGTGCAGTTGCAACAATATTTGATTGATATCCAATGTTGCATTTTTGAGTTTGGGCATCTCGACTTGAGACGCTTAGTGAAAGCCGAACCATGTCGTCACTTACAGTTTACAGAGTTTTATAACTGCAGCACTCAATTTGCCTTACATGTTTACTAGTTTAGGAAGCAAAACATAAAATATAAGAGTACAGGAAAAGGTGCTAAGGTGTAGATATAAATCAACAGAAGAATTTGATCAAGATCTGCACTGTTAGTCATGTTAATTATGCTCCCCTTCAGAGAAGAGGGGGCATGTTCATCTGTTGGTCAGTAGACTGAAGGACTCGACTTAAAACTAAAGCATGCATTGATCATGGAATCTTAAACTTGATAGGCAGTTTGGTCCTGACCAGTAAATGACCCCTTAAGATTTTGATGTAAGTTTGTCAAGGTCATTGGACAATGAAACATATTCTGACCAATAACTGAAGAAATATCTGACCTACAAAGTTCAAACTTGGTATGTAGCTGTGTCTTGACAAGTAGATGACCCTAATAGATTATGAGATGAGTAGGTCTAAGGTCAAGGTTATGACGGTCATTAATAATTTAATAGCTTCTGATCAATAACTAATAAAAACTTAACAATGTGGTGACATACAAAGATCGAAGTTGGGTCAGGACAAATAAATGACCCCTAAACCATAACCATATTAATAGTTATTGTCTCACAAATATTTCAAGTTGTAAGTTTTTCTAAGTGGCATCCATGGTCACTTTCAATATAATTTGGTGACCAAGAAATCAGAAATCTCAATAATTATTCAATCCTACCTTCATTACTTACCGAGTACAAATGGGGAGGGGGGCACATGCTGCAGTTTATTGACACACGGTGGTGCGTTGGCTACTCAGTCTTCACTGTTTGCAAACATGAATGTTTTATTTTTGTTGTTGCTACAAATGTTAATGTAGAAGACAATTATTTACACCCAGTTCCAGATCACTTCTTTTCTTCAACAGGGTTTCTACAAGTGCCCTCTGATCTGGGTCCACAGTGTTTGCAAAGGTCATACATAAATGGTGCATTTACATGATTGGTTAATAGTATAAAAAAAAATAAAAAATTATGCATTTTCAAATATGAAGCATTCATAGGCAAATTCTGCAATCAAATGGTTAAATGTCTGGATTCATGTTTAAAGGTCAAAAATGGCACACTTATTTTACTTGGACAGCAACTATAAATATAGGCAGACAAACGAATACCCCCTTGTGGCTAGGAAGGAATTCTGTTACAATTTTCTCTTCATGCAGAAATCTTGCAGACGAGTTGAAACATGTAGAAAGAAATATCCCTGCCGATTATACATTGCTGTAGAAAAGAAAATGGCATTTCAAAATTTATGACTGTTGGTCAATTAGGAATTTCAATTACTTTATAAACATGCAGAGAATCTCATATAGTGTAGACGTTTTCTAATTTCTTCTACAGGAGCAGTTTGATCTTGTTCAAAAACAATTGCAACTTCATATGTGTATATAGACCTTTTCTACTAGATATTGAGTGGTTTGGACAGGGTGTCACTTGTACTTGGAAAAACCCACAGTACCTAACTTAAATGTTCAAGCTATTTCAATGGACCTTCAAGAACCAGATGTCAACTATCGTTTTATTGAAGTTCTCTAACAAATAATGAAATGCTTGAAATAACTTCAGTTTTAACTATGAGATAGAGAACATGTTTAGGAAACACTTAACATAATGTAAAACACTGGTTTACACTGTGTTGGATAAGTTTTTAAGGTTGAATTCACAGTGTTACAAATGTATTAACAGTGACAAAATTCTTTAGCTGGCTCTTCGTTTCAAACGTTTTGTGTTCAAAGAGGGTAATTTGCTACACGATTTATTTTGACCTAAGATTGTCATACACATGTAACTACTCTCTCTACAACATGAAAGTGAAATATATCGCCATTGGCAGTTCTAGACTTATTTGCCAGGTGAAGTGAATTAGAGCCGAGTTGATGTAGTAACTAGCTGAGGAATGCTTGCTGAAAATAGGCTTTCTATCATTGTAAACAAAGGGAGAACTGTACATGTCAGAACAATAGACCAGATGAGCATTTTGAAGATTTATTGTAATATTGTAATTATATTTTCAAATAGCGCTATCTTGAGGTCACTAATTCAAATCGCATTGATGAGATGTCTCTAATGAGTGTCTGCCATGGCACCTTATGTGAATGAGAGAATATGCAAGTTAATTGAAGGCAGAATATCGGCAGCTCTGATGTCATGTTTGGTACATAACGTTCCAGTGTGATGTCGTTTGAATGTCTAAGGTACAAGTCGAAAGCTATGATGACAAAGGTTTAACATATTGGACTTAACTGTTTAACCCTTTACCATATTAGAAACGTTTTGATGCATCTGTAGCAGATGGCCTTTGAACTCATATATTTGCACGTTAGGAAAAACTTTTACAAAACCATTCAAATAGGCACCTCCCTTTCTCCTAGACATTCTGATTTTTCAGCGGATTCATATTCATTGTGGCTGAGTCTAAATGCAGCACATGACGTAAAGGGCTAATAAAGGAAGAGTTCAGGGGCCGTATTCATAAACCTTCTAAGGAAAGTCTCAAACTTAAGTGAAAAATTCAAATGCATATTTCCAATTTATTTTCAATTATACTTCGATGAAACGTTGAATGCTTATGAAAAACTATGTTTTTCACAAGCATGCAAAGTTTCATAGAAGTATTGTGGATAAACTAAGAGAAATCTGCATTTGAAGTTTTTACTTAAGTTTGAGACTTTCCTTAGGAGCTTTATGAATACGGCCCCAGAATGTCGCAACAACTTATCACTGCATACAGCCAAGCTAGACGATCCGGTTTCGGTTATGAAAAATGGTGATGCTAGAAAATCAGTGTTAATGTCATAGGAAACTGTCCTCAATTGCACAAATCATGTATTTATATGTGAGTTGTTGGCGATATATATAATTTAGTACAGGGTCTACACAGTAGCATGGGCTTAATATACCGTATTGAATCATGGTAACATAATTCATAAATGTATCGGACGTTATTTGTATACTCTAATAAACGCTACAAAAACTTGGACTTTTTCCACAGGGGCAATTTTCTGGCCGATTGCTGCTATTTTAGTCTTGAAAACGCCTGTCAAAAGAAATTTGTTCAGTCTGTCAGCGAATGTAACGAATGAATTACGCGCATTGTTCATTGGGTCTGAAATAAAAACATTAAATATTTGACAAAACAATGTCTTGCGGCGGAGGGCGAGCTGCGGTTATATAACCGACTTGTCACCGACACTTGTCATACAATGAATTGTTAAAATAATGATACCCCGCTCAGCGAAGTTGGATGCCGCTCTCAATAATGCAATGGAGACAAGTTGATAGTTTGTTTAGCCATCTTATACAAGTTAGTTCAGCCATCTTATAAAATATTTTTTAAAGTTACATAGAATCTAACTGCAACCCGACAGATGATAACAGGAAATAATACAACACATGCACTGAAAATACCATGTACATGTACATGGCAAACGCGCGAACATACTCGGCGTGTTGGCGTAACTGCCTCTTTGCCTAAAGTGTATTAACAATACTTCGCTGATTAGATACGACATTGAAAGAGCCATGTGCTTTAAAAACAATACATTGGTTTTCAGATTGGGGGGTGGAGTCAAATCAGTAGAATGGAATTTAAATACTTAGAATGTTACAGAGATTGTACTATAACGTTGATTTCGATAAAACGACACTGGTGTCATTTTAGCAAAATGTCACTGAGGTCTACTTTGACAAGCTTGGCGTTAATCTAATGAGTATGTTTAGTTTATTTACTCTTATTCTGGTGCATTTTTTACACTGGAGACCACAGTTTGAATTTAGTCTCATACTTACAGGAATTTAATCGTACATTTAATTTAATCTGACAATTATCAATGACCGTATGCTGCTGTAAGCTACAATACTCGCCGTTGCAAAAAGTGCAGACTCGGATCAAGCGTCGTCACTTCAAGACGGTGATTAATTAGGCTCTCAATGGTACATGTCAAACTATTTAGCCTATTGATGGAGACATAAGTAAACCAAATACCTAATTTCAGACGTCGACGTTTCACTTGCCAACAAAACGAATGGACATATATCAATTTGGAATTTTATCAGAGCATTATGACAGCTTGCCTATTTGAACTCTCCAGCCTGTTCATATTGTATGCCATTAAATTTCCTGTTTATAGCTTATCTTACAAAAGTTTCACACGAGAACCAGCCTGACCACCAGGAGACATATTGTACATGTACGATTGAGACAAAAACATGTTTCAGTTTGGTTTATTTGACAATAAGCCCTTTAGGGCAGACTTTGATGTATGTCTTATTTAAATTAAGTCCAGACTGTCTCGGACAATGTTGCCTAAGTGGACACTCCTTTGAAGGATTGTCAGCAACACACATGTATAAAAGTGTATATACACTGAAATTGACATATGTTGATGTCGTAAGGAGCAATGTCAATTTCTGTAAATTTGGTTAAACACTATCCAATAGAGAGATATACCTTTAAAATAAAAGGATTTGGGGGTGTTACATATTGAAGCCCCTTGTTTGAAATCTAAAATCGCGCATATCAATAGCAACTAGATCTAGTTTCTGGACATTTTAAAAAAAAAATAAAGCTGATTCTATTTGCAAATCAGTTCCTTTTACACCGTTCAGTGCTGGTCAGGAAGTTTATCAGTCCTTCGGAAACAGCGTAGACCCCTGATAAAAGGGTTCCTAAGAAAATCCTCTCACCAGAGCTCAACACTGCCTGTTGTTAATTTGAAATGAAAAAGTCATAATTCTATAAAGTATTGGGCAGGAATAACACACCACCACTTTAACAATGTAAGAATACCCGACACAGAACTTCAACATTACAATTGTATTCCAGTCGTTACAATTCTCTTAAAATGGTAGATACTCTCAAGTTAGCTTCCTTTAAATATACTGCGCCTCTAGCATTTCTCTTAGACTTATAAATCTCAATCGATGTCGGAAAATTGCTTTTTAAACAGATAAATCTGAATGCTGAAGACATCAACTTTAAAAATATTAATTCACAGTGCTAGCCCGAGGCAGATTTTGAGACTAGTTTTTTGAATTTGTAGACAGGAGACTCGCCATTCTACCATAAAACCGACAAGTTAATTTCATTTTTCTCCGCCATTGTCAACTCGAATAGAAATTTAAATGATGCTGGACTTAAATTTTTAAACACGTATAGTCCACGGAGCCAAAGAACGAGAAAGTCGTGTGAAAACTGAATGGTTAGTGCCTGAACTATTGGATTGGCTGTACAATAAATAGCAGTTTGTCAGACTCAGTTCTCAAATTAAACTGTTTGCCTGCATCGTAACCGGCTTATTCCGAGAAAATTTGACGTTTTTGAATGCTGATTTTTGGAAAGACAGATGGCACATTTTATGAACGAGAAAGGACGAATCATTCTGAAAAGTTTGGCGTAATTCAATGTTAGGAGCTAGTCTTTACCTCGAACATATAATATTTTGGCAAATTAAAAACATGTCGAACGAAACTAGTTTAGGATAAAATAGTTTTACAAAAGAAATAAAATTGAAAAATGGATCAAATTTGGCTGTTCCTAATTTCTCAAAAATGACATCCTTTATCAGACATCGCCTTATCAAGTCGGCGTCTGTTCTTGGACTGCACTATTTGTTTTGATATGGCGTTTTTAGCGGTGGCGGCGAAATAATAAAAATCTTTTTACAAGGTTACACTGTTGATGACATCTGTTATTTTAACAAAGTGATATTAAGCACAGTTAACCGGGATTTATTCAGGATCCTACCTTTCCCTCGCACATATCATGCATTGAGCATAATTTTATGAAAACATATGTAGACCCAGATCAATCGGTTCCGTAAGTTCTAGTTTGTACTAAACTCGACTGAAATTAAAAACCGGCACCGATGCTCAATATTAATCGAGTTTAAGAATAAACTATCGGGGTAAATGGGTATAGATCTACATGGTTAACTATTTTAACATTGTCGGTCATGGTCCTTCACAACTTGTGGGAGAATGCACGTGAGATAGCACAGGTAATTCTCACATAACCGCCGTTTTCTAGCAGCAAGTTTTAATCAGTCACGAGCTGGGCATGTAGGGTGTATTAGGAACAAAAACACGTCGCTTTTTCCCTGAAAATCATTGAATCTTTGCCAAATTCCAACTTGACAAACTGAACTGCTTTTGATAGGGGAAACACGTGTGTAAAACTTGTAGAAAATGCCACTAGATGTATATTACCATGACATCATGAATGTGCGAGTTTCACTCATTCAGTTTGCGAAACGCTCGTCATCAATATTAAAAAAATGGCGAAAGGTTTTGTCAATTTAAAGTAATGAAGAATTAAGTTTAAACGAAACCCAGGGAGTGTTTTAACAACAATCCATGTTTTATAGGCAGTACGCATGCGTCTTTGTTTATGACCATTAAGAAAGGCAATAAATAAACAGAACTCAGATTTTAGAATGAGATATGGCTTAATAAAGTATGATGTAAGCCAAATCGATCCTCTGGTAGATGTGCAGATATATTTCGTTTTATTAATTCAATCGATGGTTTAATTTAGCTTTTTATTCCCACGCGGAGGCAGTGCAGCCTTTTAAAATTCAGTACAAAGTAATAAGGAGATGACTTCAAATAGAACAAACACAGTTAAGCTTTTTGTTTGTTTCAATTCAAACACGTCGTTCGTACACGATAAATTAAATTTAAAATGCACTTAAGTAGATCCAGAGACTGTAGTTATTTACATATGTGCTGTTAAAATACATCTACAAAGGACTGGTGACCATTATGTCATGCTGAACTAAAAGAATGACAATCCTTTCTTTGAAAATTCAAAAGCTCCCAGGAACATAACAGAAGAACTTCATGGAAATTATTCAGCGATAAAAGTTCTAAATTAGAATGGATACCAGTACACGTCTTTGATTTTAACATGAGTGTTTGGAACTTTGTGTAAACATTAAACCTACTTAGAAGTCTGAGGGAAATATTTCGACATTGAAATGGCTGTTATCTACATATATACATTTACATTCAAAGAACCGACTCATCATTTCTATTCCAAAAAGGAATGTCCTCTCTGTTCAGTTACAATAAATGCTTTAACTGTTTAGTCGTGGCTTCGTGTTTTTTAATTAAGCAGAAACACATGAATTATATCTTGAATACAACTAAGCCGATATTTGGTTAGAAAATTATTATTTAGTTTGAACTGTCTAACAACAAACCCTTTGCCGACAAAATCGACAAGAGGCATCGTTAGAAACAGTGCAGTCCCAGATCAGACACTGCTTTGTAAAATCAACGCCAGTTGTGAGGCTTCATTGTTTTCCACAGCGTTTAGAAACATTGAAAAGTCACCAGTCTAGTCACGTGTCTTTGGTCTTTAGACAGCATGTCGTAAATATAGCAGACATTAAACTAGATGTAGATGTCACTTTAAAATTTGGCACGATAGAGTTAAATTATTCGTGTATAATTAATTCACTTTATAAGGTTGACTGTAAGTTTATATTGTTATGATGATTTCTTATTCTTTACTATGAGCTATACCTAAAGGAAGTAACTCTTCAGGGATTGGTGGTTCAGTGGTCTGGACCCGAACTCGTCCCCTGAAAGTGAAACTGTTGCCTCGCTGTGC
Source organism: Macoma nasuta (assembly GCA_032359355.1). Classification (NCBI taxonomy): domain Eukaryota; kingdom Metazoa; phylum Mollusca; class Bivalvia; order Cardiida; family Tellinidae; genus Macoma; species Macoma nasuta. Next base: position 3,610 of record JAULCE010191191.1, on the reverse strand, counting down.
ATTTTGCCTGAAAGACTAAGCCCAAGTATCGCCTTGTCAGATTAACTGTCTCTTACCAGAAAGATGCCTTTAAACCTTTACCCCATATGCTATTTTATGACTTAGCCACAAGGAAATTATCTGATGAAAATATTGATTATCTTGGCAAATGGAAATGTCAGTTTTGAAACATTGTGCGAAATGCGCTGCTCCTTATGAGCAAATGTTGCATTTACCACAATATTGTGAACAGGTATCTTAAAGACGCATATATGGAGTAAAGGGCTAAGCACTACACCGCGATGTTACCGTGACTATTTTCATGTCTTTAAACCTCTTGGCAAGGCTTATTTGATCAGTGGCCACGTGAAAGGTTTTGATGGAGAAACATTACAAATATTTTCAAACAAATGTCAAAATGCATCTTATCTGAATCTCTGATGGTCTTTTAATTTTTCTTATCAATGCTGTCTTGTTTTGCATTCCTGTGAATCTCGAGATTTTTATAGCCTGTATCACGAGAATCGACCATTGAGAGATCTCTATAAGGTAAATAATTGATGGCATACACCAGAAATTGACCCGCTCCTCGGTGCTTTGTGTGATAAAACTTTCAATTAAGATTTCAACATCAGTTGACTTAAAAATCGACGTGGTTAAAAATTAAACTACGTTAAACAAAGCAACTATCGATTTAGGCTTTTTGTTCGATACATTGGCCAGATCCTGTAACTTCCAGGTGGAGAAATTCCATTTCATTGATCTGTTCATCATAATCTTGAATAGCATTAAATTAAAACACGGTGATTGGTATTTACCACAGACTGGTAGCTGATGGAGACGGAAAAAAACCCGTATTGTTTTCATGTTTAAGCCTCTTGTCGCCACATTTTAAGATGCCTTCTGTAACTTACAAGACGGTAATTTTAGTCACCTACTAGTATTACGATGAAAACCTGATTCTATGTTGACCCTTATATAGTAGGCTCCTTTCATGCACATAGCTAACAGTATATATTATTAGTCTTAGCTGGTGCCCTGTTTGCTTCAGTTAGCAAGTATATATTATTAGTCTTAGCTGGTGCCCTGTTTGCTTCAGTTTTATATTATTAGTCTTAGCTGGTGCTCTGTTTGCTTCAGTTAGCAAGTATATATTATTAGTCTTAGCTGGTGCCCTGTTTGCTTCAGTTAGCAACTACAGTTGAAACTCGCTTTCTCGAACTCGCTTAAGTCGAATTCATGCTTTAACCGAAGATAAAACATACTGGTCGAATCGGTTCAGAAAGTAAGCCGCATACATCGGATTACACCTTGTTACGTCATAAACAGTAATAATTCATATTCTATCTATAACAGAATTCCCAATAACTCGGCGTCTGCTCTATAATAACTGTTTGAAACTTAGTAGGTCGATTTCCCAATAATCTACAAAATCGGACAAATCGACTTAAAAGGCAGACGACATTGTTGGTGGCATGATGCTGCTTAACCATTATCTTGCCATTCGCAACCAAAATTATTAAACATTAACTCGAGTCTGGAGCAGTAACTCGGCGTTTGTTTTGCGTCCAAACGGCTAGATACTCTAAAATCATTTGACCGAATTCGAAGCGAATATGACAATGTTGGGCACTTTAGCAGACGAGGAAATCAGCAGACGACAATATCGGATACATGACAAGGGGTAACATGCCAAAGTTTCTCTAGTCTTTGTAGAACTTGGAATTTTATTGCGTCAAATTCAGCGGAGATAAGCGAATAAGCGAAATTCAGGAAATACGACAAAACCGAAGCAATAATATATCTGGAAAAGTAATTTTCTCACCATTTGCGCGCGTGTAGGATTCTGCCTATCGCTCGAACAATGAAGAAATTTTAATGCATGATGTGCGAACGCATGTTTCAAATGAATGGTTGGCAGAAAAAGCAAAGGACGGCTCGCATGTACAAGAGGGAAAAACTCCGCTTAAAAACTCGCATCTGCGAACCTGGAATTCTTGTTGCGTGCGAAAATACTTTTCTTTGGTTACTTAGAACGAACGAAACGTTTCTTCATATTTATTTGGATTAATCCATTTAAGTCGCCTCCTTATTTTAGGGTGCTCTATTCCTGAATCAGAAATACTATTCTCATTGAAAACAAATAATTGAAAAAAGAAGTCGAATGAAATGAAATAAATACCGACCATGTTGCTAGCATATTCATAACTGATAAACCAACAAACCAGAATAGGTGCGTCCATATAGACCTAGTCCAGCCGTTGACACTTCTTAACGTCTACCCTGCTTGCTGTCATAGCGGACACAGTTCATCTCGGCGAGTCCTTAGCGCATATTATGTTTCTTTTATTGTCGGCTGCTGCGATTGTCGTCTGCTTGATTTTTAAAACTTGTTATTTTCGCTTCGAATTCGGTGAAACAGCTTGGAGACGGAATACGATCCAATATGTTTGAAATCATTACCTTTATCGCGATAAGCGTGAGGAAAGGACTTCACTGTTTTCAAAGCAGAAACTCAATTTCTCATGGCACATTTTCTTTCACAAAAGAATTGCCCTACTAGTGATACCATGATCCGTATTCTATGTGCGTATTATTCACACTACCAAAACAATTGCTCTTAGGCTACACATTAATATATAATTTATACATGTAGTCGTAATGTTCATGTAAAGTAATAGTATGTCTAATTACCTCCCAAAGAAGGTAGGTTCTGGTTAAAATAAAGACTTAAAAAGACTGATCTGATCAATTTCGACATTCGTTATTTCAGTTTCATGTTATCCTGTAAAGCATGTCTTTAAACTGTTACGAAATATTACAGCTGAACAGCTGAAAACACGTGTGCAACAGACATGCGCAAAAACATCGACTACAAAAGCCAGATTTTTTTTATATCTATGACATGACTATGTACATAGATAAAGGACGCAAATATGAAATAATAAGCGAACAAAACTCCTTGAATCGTGCTTAAAACTTGGTTTAACTGCAGGACTGGAGTGGAACCGAGTTTGTTGCCGTATCACAGAGTCGTTACGAAGGGCATGCCTTTAATTGCACTTATCTTGAATCTTTGTCAATTCGATAGCTCCTTAATTTTTCGGCTCGCGGCCAGATTCCTAAAATTGAAGTATCGAACGTATCGGAGGCTTGGTCTGTCATAAAAGTAGATGGATTTAGGAATGTATATGCGTTTGAATACAAGATCCTCATATATACCAGACGAGCTGCGTGCTGCCTCCAGAACAAGACTCCAAACAGTTTGGCTATTACAAAATATGTTTTCGGTAAAACAGAGTAGTCGTGTTGGAAGTGTTGATAATATGCAGCAGACTACCGATTGCAAACTACGCTGCAGGGCATTGCTTATAAGTGCCCACCTTCGTCAAAGCGAATTCTCCCGCTCTCTTAAAAACTTCTTGAGAACATTCTTGTCAAACAAGATCAATAATAGTTAAAACTGTTGATTCCTAATGACGTAGCTTCGTTCTACAAGGTGTTGCACGTTCCCGTGCGGCTTTCAGTTCAACCGCAGCGCACAGTAACTCACATTAATGGTGCTAATTGCAACCATAATAATAGTTTCAAACGACTTTGATCCGGGTCAGACGCCGAGTTACTCGGCGTC
>JAULCE010191079.1:0-19078 GCA_032359355.1 Macoma nasuta | reverse complement strand
CAGAATTATTTTAATGTCTGTATTTCCTAGCTAACCCCGTCATTTGACATCTTTTTGAGTTGTCTTTTCAAGACAATTCCAAAGAGATGTTACGTGACAGGATTTTATTGAATAAACCGAAATTGAAAGAATTCTAAAGGTTTGAATTACGACTACTTACCTACTTATGTCGTTAGACTGTTGATAAAACGGGCCCGAGATGTATACACCTTGCCGTAGAACGCTCGAAAATTAAACGAACGTTGAACGAACGCTGACCAGAACGCTATGGTGTGACAGGGCCTTAACACAAAAGCTTCATGTCAATGTTTTTATCACGACAACCTGTCGATGCAACGATACGTAATACTTCATAGGTCTGTTTTGCAACAACCCCCGACGACTATTAACTTGCCCAACTTTTCTGCCGTGTCGTTGCGCAAATGCTTTTTGGATTCTTAGTGATTGGGGTGACTAAAAATGACACATTCAATATATAATTTGCAAATTAAGACGCAACAAAAATAAATTCATCCCGTGATAATATTGTGGATGTGTCGTAAGTCAGTCGTGCGACAGACAGTCTTAGGACCATCGTGAATTCGCTGGCGTTATTGGCGGGGGTTGTTTTTTCACGTTATCAGATCGTGCTTTGCTCGTGCGATGCGTGATAACAGTCGTACGCGTGCCTTGGGTCACTCGTGGGCCACTCGAGCATCCAACGCTCGACTTTTTATCTCATAACAGTCGAAAGATTCCTTTGGCAGACTCACCACAGCAACCAGATATACGTGCAACAACAAATCGTGGAGCGCAAATGTGCACTTGTCATTTTGCCTCACGACGGCATGTCGATGCCACTATGCTCAGACATTCGAGTAAACCCCCGACGACCAATGATTCGCGGAACGTTTCGGTCGTGTCATTGCACAAATGCGCCGTCGTGGGCTAATTGAAACATAGGCTTTATTATGTGCAATTACCAGAAAGAATTTAAAACTGAATATTAAAATGTGATAGTGTTGCCGCTATATACAAGTAATTGTGTTAATAGCTACATCACCAGTTTAGCGTAATATATTTCTTAACACGTATGTTTTACTGTATAAGTACGACATTTACTGCGTTTGTAGCAGATGCATTTTGTAACATCATTTTAAACCCTTCACCGCCAGGCAGGTTATACACATGCGCAATATGTGTTCTACTTCTGGTTTAGATTTAACACACTCCCTCGACCTTTGGATTAAACCATTGGCCGAGTGTCAAACAGTTTGGATTCAAATGAGACGCCGAGTTTCTCGGCGACTCATTCGGATCCAAGCTGTTTGCATATGTTACTACACTCGGGGTAAGGGAGTGAACGGGTTAAACGAATAGTATGCTCATGATAAGCAGATATTCAGCTGTTCACGATACATAAACTCCTTTCAAAATATATATAACTCGTTAACATTGGTAATGGAACTTCTTTCTAAGGTTCCATTAATACGTCTTACATTATTAATTGTTATCATAAGATGAAGTACAATTTCAACATTGACACACTGTGCATATGAAATCGCTTCATGATACGAGATTGTGGACATATGTTTAGAAACATCGATGTGTTAATATCGTGACGATATTTTCATAAATCAACTTCAAAGTAATCACCAACGCATTAGATTCCACCAAAGACAAAAATTCACACTCGCCGGTCGGAAATTAGATATCAATAACAGATGTTTTAATTACAAACAGGAAATAATGATGTCAGAAATGCCTTTAGTTTAAATTTATCATAAACGTTGATTGCGAAAATGAAGACAACGCAATGTTCTTAATAGTATTATCAATCTCAATTAAATATTGACTTTTCTTAACATATATTGGGATAGAACGAGCATTGCTGGAGGGTAAACATTATATTACGGGGTCGTTTCTCATACAACAATTATTCCATGAAAAATGGTTCGATCAACCATTTCTCCGCTTATTATTGTGAACAATGAAACCTTCTAAACTACCAAATAAGTGTTTGTGCTTGATAAAATATTTGTTCTAGGTATCTGAATATCAGATTAATGATAAACCATGCCCCTGCATCTGTTTTCAAGGTAAAAAATCTTGTTATAACTTACTTTCAGACGACGTGTTTTGTAATGTGTTCGTCATGATTTAAATAGCATTCATTTTATTTATGAATATTCATAAACGCTAAATGTTTATCTGAATCAATGTTTTAGGCGTAGCTGTACGTTTTGAGCATGGATTAATAACAAGGGTTTGTATTTGAAAGTCAGCTGTTTTTATAATATAGTTTTTAGCCATAGCCTGTCTTTACTTCGTGTGTTCGCTCAATTTATCGCTTGCTTCATGTTCTGATACTCATCACGCTCTACGGAAAACGATGAGTTTGTCTGATAACTCTAATATAATGCCGCCGAATAGTCGGCGTCTGATTAAGATTCAAGTAAAAAGCATATGAAATAAATGATTGCTAATGACAGATTGAAGTAAATATGGACACGTTAAAGTGTTCCTCTCAGACAGAGTCACAGTTTTGATATTAGCACTGGTAGTTGCGTCTGGTTACTTGATTAGGAGTGTCATTTATTTTCTGAAGCTTTGCATACACTAGCTTAAGAAGTTGGTGTGTCTGTAGTATAGACTGAATGTATTTACGAATCAATCACATTAAAACACTGACATATGTAAGAACATAATAGAGACAATGTAGACCGACTACTATTACAATCGATTAAAAATATCACGTATTACTTTCAGCGGATCACTATCGAACAATGTAGATAAATGGAATTGTATCAACACAATTGTTAACTCCACAACACTCACAACAGATCTAGTAAGTGCCACATGTGTCTTCATTGAAGGTATTAATCGAAACGTTTAGTCGATATGCGTATGTGTCATATATGCACGTATAAAGAATGCTCAACAATTAATCCAATTCAGTATGTTCATCAATTCAATCAATAATGTAAGCTCATCAATTCCTCCAACAAAGTAAGCTCATCAGTTGCATTTGATAAAGTACGAAGGTAAATCAATCTGAGGTATATTTATAGATGCATGTAGATAGCTGGAAATTTGTTTTAAAATATAAGGAAAATATGGGCCTGTTAATTTCCACATGCAAGTTTATATGCAAATATATATAACAATCAGGACACAATGATTATCTGGTGAGTTCAGGTGATTGAGACACGTTCGCAGTAATGGATAATTAACCGGAGAACTTTTATTCACGTTCGAAATCGATATCATGCTATTAAACATTCCGGTAATCAGGGTTTATCGAGGATACACAGTGACGACTCATCAATAATGGAGTCTTATCAGGGTTTAAACTACTTAACACTTTAATTGAATTGCAAAGGAGGAACGTGTGAGAAACGCCTTTTTGTGTGTTCCCAGAGACGACAATTTTATCCGACATTAACTTCTGCATGTTACACCGAATACTTTTAAGTGCTGAATCTTCATTTTCTGTCTCAATGTTGGCATGGGAGAGCAATACCAATATTGACACTGTTGCCACACTTAAATTTTAATGAAGTCATGCAACTGAAATATTCTAAAGCCAACTAGTGAGACATTTTCAAGGGGAATTGAGATCATGTTAGGCTTTGGTCTGTAACACTTTCGCGTTTGACGGACGCTACTGCAAACAAATTTTAATTTTGACATGGTGAGAGGATCGCGAGCAAACGAGCTTTTAAAATCTTAATGGACGTTCTTAATAGACACTTACTTTTGAAAGTTAAAACCTGGTGTTGATGGGAAATGCATCATAGACAAAGCGTTTGTAACTTGTTACAAAGCTGATGACAATTGACGGATCGCTGAAGCGCTCAAAGCCGCGCCCACTTAAATCAAGGGAGGTTACTCTTATCATCCCCGACAAGGTAGACGATCTATACAGACGCCATATTGTTTGCAGGTTCCTGCAGACAATATGGCGGCTGAATAGACCGTCTCTGAGCTACACTTTTCCTAGCAGCACCGCTCATCATTTGAAAAATGCACATATTCTTACAAAGAATCAACGCTCAAACGGCGGACGACGCCATCTCCGTCATCACAGGAATGACGTTTATAAGCGGCGGTATCTGATTGGTTAAGCGTTTTGTCGGCGATAGGTCAATATACATTCATGTGTAAATAAACTTGCACTCCCAAATTTAGAGTATTTTTTGCTGTCTATAAATCGAGTTGCAAAATGTCAAATGAATACGGTGTTGTCTAAGACAACGCAAAAAAAGATTAATAAGGAGCTTGCAAGTAGGGAAAATGTGTATGACGTAATGCGCGCATATACTAGACGTCCTCCTTAACTGTAATAGGTTACAAGACTGTATTGAAAATACGTTTGAATCAAACATAATACGCTCTGATATAACATTAAACATCTAGATTAGAATCAGACGCCGGGCTTGGAGTTGGATTCACACTGCGAAACTAAAATTTTAAACGCTAGTATTCATAGTTTCAATAGAGAAGGGTGTATGACAACTTCTTACTGGGGGAACCATCTTTGATGGACCCAAAGTATTATGTCCGTAACAACATATTTGTCGTTACTACTATTATATACATACAGGCAGATTGGACTTAGATCAAATGCCAAAATCAAAAGGAGATAACTCTTAGAAATCCCTGTGTTATATACTGTGGAGTCTCGATTATTCGAACTCGGATTACTCGAATTCTGATCAAATATAACATTTGTTTTGCTTTTGAAATCATAGCAGGGCTGTGGGACATATTTTTACCACAGATGCTCGGGGACAGGTTACTTCCCTTTCGAAGTTCATTTCGATAATCTCCCTTTCAATGGAAAACAAGAGGAGCCTTCAAAATCTCTCCATTTCTAAAGTAAATGTTGCCGAGTCGAATTTTTACCATTCTCGAAAATGTTGACCCCCATTCCATTTATAACATGCATATGAACACAACTAGACGCTATTTAAGAAATGACTTTTCTCTCATGGAGCTATAAATACTGAAAGATAACAACGTAGGCCATTCAAAAATCAGTACCTGCCTTGTTGCAGCATTAATTTCTCATCGAATCCGCAGATGTCACACCAAACACTGTTACACGCTCACGCAAAAATCACTATAGCTTCACACCAGCACGATGTCAAAATCATATTTTGCTACACATTTGCACAATCAGCCCGATGTCGCCGAATGGGGGTCACCATTTCCTAGAATGGTAAAAAGTCGACTCGGCATCAGTTTGTTTAGACATAAAGAGGGTTTGAAGGCTCCTCTTGTTTTCCATTGAAAGGGAGATAATCGATATGGAACTCGAAAGGGAAGTAACCTGTCCCCGAGCGTCTTTGATTTTAACAAGCCAATATATTTCATTCGCACTTCGGGTGATTCGGGATTGTTAAAATAGTCCCCATAACTTCGAATAATCAAGACTCGACTGTAATTTAAGACAAGTTGTGTAAACTTTCAAAATATAAAGATCAAACTGGCAAGAATAGGTTCACTTGACAATTTAATGGTAGAATAAAGGCAAAACACAACTCTGATTTATATCATAATTATGTTATTGTCGTTATAAATGTACATGCGTTTGGAATATCAGCTGGCCGAGTATATCAAAAGTCCAAATAGAGCCTTTAGTTACTGAATAAAGTGCATGTTACATTATCCAGATTCCCAGCATTGAGATTGATTAACGACTAAATGTGCTTGAAGTACTTATGGAATACATGAGCGTGCGTCGATAACCTGAAATAAGCTATTCACGATTGCCATGCATATTGTTTGCTTGTTTTGTTGGGTTTTACGTCGCCTCGACAGATGTTTAGTCAATTTGCGACGCCCGGCTAAAAACTAGTGAAGGAAGACCCAACAAAACCGTCTGAGGTGAACAGACGGACAATTGGGTAGAGCCACTGACCTACCACAAGCCATGAATATTAGACACTGCTGTAACGAGGTTCAAAGTTTAACGCAGGCTGATCCAGTATGTATAATCGCGCACTAGTAAGTTTCTCTAAAGTCTGGTCGAATTTTACATAATTATTAAATGGAATCGACTAGTCTTTAATCAGAACAATATTAAGCAACATGCTAAAAGTTTATGTTCAACCCACTCATTCCGACCCCGATAAAATGCATATGGCGATAAAGAATACCAAACAATGATTTGTGACTGATGGCGTGAAGAAGTGCATGTCTTACCCCGACCCATAGTGTTATCTGCAAACAGCTTAGATCTGGATAAGACGCCGAGTTACTCATCCGGATCCAAGCTGTTTGACATACGGCCAATATTTGTGCCACAAAATAAGAATATAATATTATGTGTTTGAAAATGAACCAAACGAAATATTGCGCATACGCATACGCAAAATTACTTCCGATAGTGAAGGGATAAAGATTCAGTATTGACGATAGTGCATTGTAAACAATGGTATGCCCACATTTGGCCTGACAACCGCCTCTCAGACTCGTTACTCAAGGAGTAAGTTATTCTTGGATATCTAGAAAAAACCTGCTTATAGACCTTTAAAGATGTCGTACAACATATTAATTATTGTAGCGCGTTCTCAAAAGACTTAAGTGTCATTTTAACAAGTGACAATTAATGATTCTAGAAAGAAACGACACAATGCACAGCTATCTCAATATTAAGATAAATGTGAACTTAATGTGACGATCGTACACGTTTTAACAATAAATGTATATAGGCGAACGTATTATACAATGCGGTAAATGCTTTTAATTATTAAATAAATTGTGACGCTTCACTTGTATGCTTTTAAAATGCACCGGCCTATTTCCATCACACTTTGGTTACACATAGTAAGCCATTCCTCACAATTACATTTTAAAGAAAACAAAGAAAGCAATCTGATAAAAATATGATCATCTAGTTAAAAGAAACATGTTACATGTTCCACAATAATTTTAAAAAGCATTATCCCTAAAAAGCGCTTAAATGTGCTTCCGAAGAGTAAATGAATAAGCTCGATTTCTGATGGGGCAGATCGAGAGGGTGCCTGTGATTGTTACATATATTTTGAAACCTGCAATGTAAATGTTAATTCAGCTATGCCTGGTACTTCTATACAAAATTGATATATTCAAAATGAGCAGCTGCGAATATGATAAGACTTTGGTGCTTGAGGCGCAGCATATTTAAAAACTCGATCTTCAAATCCAGTCCTGGTGTAAAAATGGAATTTGCATACTTCTGTTGGTAAACCAGTAACAGCTTGTTTTATGAAACTAAGCGCTTCTGGAATAAAAGGAATGCCAAAGAAAAAATGCATGTTAGTGGGGAAGCTGGCTGACTAAAGTTTAATGTACTTATGAAGAAGCCACACCCTTATTTCAGAAAGAATGAAGTATTTACCAAACCTGTTGTTGTTAGTCAGAAAGGTAGTTTAATTGCTTGTGTCTATGATAATATCGTAAGTTTATACCCATTTAAGCGTGCATTAAGATGTGTGATGTTTTATAAATTGCCACTAGCCTTGTAGTGTTAGCCCCATTAGCAAACTCAAACTCAAACACCATTTACTCATGCTTTCAAATACCTGTCAAAACCCGGAAATGACTAAGACCTAAACGATAAAGATATTGGTCCTTCATCTACATAATAATGATAGACTATGTGAACCTTCGAAACCAACATATATACTCAGAAAGAGTTTTAAACGTGTAGTCACAGGAAACATATTTAAAGCTGCAAAACTATCTTAATAAGAGTGCCAGTTAACCTTAAGACATTTCTAGTCTGCTTACATTCTAAACGACATAAAGCAAAATTGCAATCGTCAATTTTAAAAAAGAGTTTATACTTTCTGATTGGAAGATTGACATATAGTTTAGATAATGTGGTCTTCCAAACATTATATACACTGGTAAATGACACATCTACACTGTTAAAATATGAAGTTAAGTTTTTGCTAGCATCTAGTGTGTGGAATCGAAGACGATGTTTAATTACAAAAATAATAGTCCTACATGTGTTTTGATTTATTGGCCAATTTCACTCTGAGAATGTAACCCTTATCTAAACTGAGGCGCGAAAAGATCTCTACAATGATTTCAAGTTTATTCAAATATGGGAAAAACAAATCCAATGTTGTTTTTCTTCCATCAAATTATTTCCGTGGAGGTAAGTTTACACATAGCTTGTTGTAAAAGGGGTTGAAATCGTGTAATTAGTAGTCGCCGTCAGTAACAATATCAAGCACGAATCTTTGACGAACACATTAATCATGTTCCGCGCGACCGATGGTATCGTATTTATGTCAAAGGAAGACAGAACGATATCTGACATAGGTCAATACATGATTATCCAGGGCGTTTATCTCACTCGCACTTTAATATCGAATTACTTTGAGATGCAAAACCACAATTCTCAATGCAAAGTCTGCCGTCGAACTAATCGCGCATATGGCAGAATTCGGCAAAGAAAATGAACTGCAGACCCGCACAATTGAAAATTGTGAGTAGACCCAGATCTCGAATTTTTTTGTTGAGGCATATGCAGTGTTTTACAATAATTTACAACCATTTAGGAATCCCTGATAGCGTACAATATTTACTTGTTAAAATCCAGGCGAGGTTGGTAATAGGCGGAGTAGATGCATATGTGCACATTTCAAATGAATTTGAAACCGACGATTTGCAGTACAAGAGTATCTAAGTGGAGAAGTTATTACTAGAAATACAATAAACAGAACATATCAAAACCCGATAGAGCAATTATTATTGTTTGGCTCATTTCTTGATATTCATACTATGATCCTTTTGCATTTTCGTCTAGCCCTTTGCAATATTTAAAAGTGGCTAACTAAACGGACAACCAATTGTAGTCGAATTTATTTACAATGAATGGATTGATGTAAACATGAGAAGACTCCGTTTTTTATAAAACAAATTATAGACTGTATCGCATGTAAGCCGATCGTATCATCATAAGGCCACGGGGACAGTCCATGACAACGGAACTCCTCAGTTACAGTCGAACTTCAATGGGTCGAGCACGGTTACGTTACGCTTATTTGTATGTATAGAATTTCCAATTTACGGTACAACCGTAGAAAACGTGTATAAAATTCATACAAGTTAAGAGATTCGATACCAGTTCAAATCGAGAAATTTGTATAAACGGTTCTTAAATCAACACATGGCCGGTTAACAGTTAACCGTACCCCCATTTCTATTGTCATTGGCACAGTGAATGAGAATACCCTTATCCCGTCTCCCTTCTTTGAAAGGGAGCAATATTGGTGTTAGGCAAAGGTATCAGTGAATACTTATTTTAAAATGTCACTTTTTCATTTGAAGAAAGTGCAATTAAACATATCTGGGAAATATATCCACGAGTATAGATACTATCATCACCTTTTCAGATTTATTGATATATTCTTTCATCCTTAATACAATGATAACTAAATGAAAACTGTACTTCCTGTAGCCACTTACACATGTCATTACGTTAGGCGCACCGGTTCCCACTGGCGCGTATCACCATGTTGATATATAAAACTGAAATAATGAGAGCATTCATGATTTCGGTATTTTATGACACTCTTTTTGATTATAATATGAGAGACACAAATCTACTTACCTCATTCTGTAATATCGCTTTACAATATCCATATGCTAATGGTTATAAGCGATTTACTGCTCTTATAAACGAATCAAGTCAAGTAACCATTGAATATACTTATGCATTATTTAATTAAGCCCTACTGTCATATCTAAACATGGTGACAGTAGATAAGTGTATGCATTATATCATGAATTGTTTACTTCGTGGATACGCATTTTGACGCCCCAGTAGCAGGAAACTATTAAAAACATTGTGATAAATAAATCATGTGTCCATTATGAGCAAGTGCTAAATTTCTACAATGTTTTCAAATCCATTCAAATGTTGTATTTCCATTATCCTAGATAATTGACCTATTAGTAATAAACTTGCATTGTTATGAGTCTAGAATTGTATAAAAAGGTTAAGGGTTACGGTGTGAAGTATTTCAATAGAATTACAATGCTCATAATTCGTGATTTGCTCTACTTATTTTGAAACTTTCTCTAAGACGTGAATGAGAAGTCGTAATCAAAATGGTAAATGCATTTTCAAAATTATATAATGATTTAACTTTATTATTGATAAATTCATTTCAAATGCACATTCTGTATGACGGCGATATTACTAATTATAAAGGATATTAGTCTGTGCCAAGCAAACGAGTATTGTGAAATAGGGGTTACGAAGAAAAGGTCACGCATGTGATCCTATATTATGACGGTGTATATGAGTCTGCATTGTATTGATTGATACTCTGACCATTCATATTGAGGGCATTTTATTTCATTGAACAAATGACTCAATATGTACTTATCTTAGAGTGTTTTGTAAATAACATGAAAGTCCCATGAGGACAAGCAGGGAACGTTTTCCTCGGAGAAGGCATTCCGGAATCAATAAAACAATGAAGCAAATTGCTCAACGAACAAAATCGTGTTATCTATGGAAATTTCCTGATTACTTAAAGAAAATACATAAAAAGGATTAGTTTGACACTGACCAATTACTTTTCTGAAAGTTAGCATTCGTAAGGCAAGCAGGCACTGTACAATACCAAACGTTTGACGATCAGTGACATTCAACGAACTATATCGCATAGTAATATGTATTGTGGATGGCGACAATTACGAATATGAAGGCAATCGGTATCATACAAAAGCGCTTGAAGATAATGAATATATGAGGCGACTTAATGTCAACCATACCAATATTTTTAATACCATCTCTTATATTAACAAAGAGGTGACGTAAAATGCTGTAACCCTAACTTGTCTTAAGGGAATATACTTTGCAGGAAAAGCAGATATATGCATGACCATATTTAGCATACCAATTGACGTATACTATTAGCGAAAGGTTAGTTTAAGAATTATTTTTTTTCCAAATGGTTACTGCTACAGTGTATTGCAAATAAGAGTAAATCGCGTGTGTTTGATATCACGCGTTATTGATAAGATGTATAATGCCAACAGTAGTAGCAACGTTCTGTTAAGCAACATTATAAAAGTGTTGATGTTGCAGAAGCCGCTTTGGGTATGTTATGATATGAATTGATATCATGTTTTGTCAAACGTACTTGATTTCAATAAAACTTTTAGTCTGCGGTAGATAGACATAACTTGAAACAATTGTATACGTTCGTAATTTATTCTAGTTCTACATTGGCTTCTCAATCATAAAGTGTTTGACAGTCGACACATTAAGTAGTGCGATCATTTAAACGTCGTGTAAGATGAATATCATTAACGATTTAATATGGAGGTCGTTTAAATTAATTCGATATCAATCTTCGACGTTGATGAGAGAAATAACGACACACAATGCACCGTTTTTCAACATCTTCAACGATTCATTTGCAGATAAATTTATTCGATTAACACGTTTTTTTAAACAAAATATATTACTGTATGCAGCATCTCCTTAGTTTACCACAACGAAAACAACACCGATTGTTGTATTACAGAATTATTAACCCTATTCTCCACAGAATCACCTTTTAGCGCAACTGATCTATCTTCAACGACGATTTCAATATAATATAACAATGGCATTTTTTGTCTAGATTTTCAATATTTTTGTCAGATAATTTCCTTGTGGAATAGTCAAAAACATACATTGCTAATTTTAAGAGTGTAGAACTAGCATTCTATATAATTCAAAAAGGCCAATCATTAATGTATGATAATGCCACTGTGCCTGTATTTCATATAGCTTTATTTTTCGGACATACCGGTTTCAATCTAATCAAATAAATATACTTTTAGTATGTATTCGTATTTTCATAGTTATTTTCTATTGCCCCCCTACAAAGTGGAGGCATATACAGTTGCCCTTGTCCGACGTCCGTTCGTACGTATGACCAGAATAGTTTGTATGATCTCATTCTTGAAAAGTATTTGTCTAATTCTCACCAGACTTAACATACATGTCTGTGACCATAAAGTCTTGATCAAGCTCGACAGCCATGTAAATCACTTATGTCATTACGGAGTTACGGCCATTTGTGTGAAAATACTGCGTTTTTGACAAAGCGGAAGTGGGGGCATCTGTGTCTTATGGACAAATTTTCTAGTGGACAATGTTTCTAAAAAACATTTTTAAACATATGCATTTAGTACTTATTCATATTTTTAAGAATCATTTTTTTTGACAATATTTTGAAAATTATATAAGAACCCCACTAACAAATTGTAACTGATAGTGGAAAAAAGTTAAAAGTGTCGAACATTGGTAATAAGGTTTAACCCTTTTCTTCACAGTCTAGGCAAAAGGAAGATGCCATTTTTGAATTGGCTTGATATGAGTCTAGAAAAGTATGCATTTGCTTGTTATGAGCAAACTCTACATTTCCTATAATGTGTTCGATAGCCAAAACATTCAGAGGCGTAAAAAGGCGCTTCTGTGGAGAAACTGTTAACACTTTATGATATCGAATCTAATTTCAAGAATTGTAGGACTCTTTCAGTGTGATATGAGCATTCTATTGTTAAGAGTGGTTGAAAGAAAATATCCCTACGATTCTCGGGGACGGCTCTCGGGGTTATTGTTTCCACCGTTTTTATGAAATTATGTTTAATAGTATCAGCCAAATAGCTTCCTTTTTACTAGAATTAGCACATCTATCCGACAGGTACTTAATCCAATATATTTGTGATTATTTTTAGTTTATATCATGATGAAAATATTTCCTCATCACTCTCTTTGACTTTTTAGTATATGTCTATTCCAAGTTAGGTGTTGATGCATTACGAGGTTAAGCCGTGTTGTGCATAAAGTGGTAGTTTGTACCAGTTAGCCAATTTTTAAAGATCCACCTACCTCAAGCAAAATAATATACTAGCAAAAGACAAATAAGGAATGATCATTATTAAACAAAAAATGAGGAAACACAAACTTTGGAGGTTATTTCGTTATAAAAACATGCATGCATTGTTTAAAGCATTGATATCAAGGAATTACCAAGGCAATGAGGGTTATTAATCAACTAGCTGCGACGTTATTGATAGCCTGCCTGGTTATGTAAATGAAGCGCATAAGATGGAATTGATTTAATATAGTACATAACTGACTGGCTATTACCTCTGTCACACCGGGATATTTTCCTTAGTGCGCTACCTCGGTGAGGAAACATTAGCATAGAGCTTTCAAAAATCGCCAAATCTTGATATTAGTGTAGTGGGATGGGTCAGACATCATGCTTTCGTCGTTATTGTCGCTACTGACCGGCTGAACGTAATACACGCGCAATTCACGCGTGGCGAAGACGATGCGCAAAATGTTACAGGTTACATTTACCTTGTGTTTTCCACGTGTATTTTTATTTCAATGCGATCCACATCATTTCTAACACCTGAACACGGCAATTACATGAGTAATTAAGATTTTCGGAAATTACAAGGTGATCAAGCTTACAACGATTTTTGTCTCACGACCTTTGAGACCCACCGCGTTCTACCCGCGTTCCTTTCAGATCGCCGAATATTCTCTTCACCTTCTTCCAGTTCACTCTACACGGTCATTCTAGTTGAAGAGGTGAACTGCCTATCCTTCTATATATATCAGGGTATATGATTGTGTTCCTCTCTCTGCCGTGTCTTTTGCATCTCTGGAGGACATTCTCTGTTGTTTGGTCTGCTGCACCGCACGGACAGGGTTTGGGTTGAACCAGCGTGTTCTTCCAGAATCAATCGATAAGACAAACGAGAAACCGTTTAGTGTTAATGTTTAGTGACAGGCTAGTTTTCCTACGTTAGGGGTCCGTCAAATTTGATGGCGACCATTCCACGACCGTACGGCGACCAGAAAACGATAAAAATGTTGCCGAAAAACGTAAGACAACACGAGGAAAGTCTCTAAGAATTCCACACTTTCAATAAAAAGGGGTCTTTCCGCGACCTTTGCGATCATACCGCGTTCTGACGACGTTCTAATAGGGTTCATATAGTGTCCTATACGTGTATTACGATTGCATGGCGACCTCACGGCGGTTCTATCACGTGATGATCATCAATTTCCCATTAGACCTAAATATAAGCTGAATGAAATGCCATGCATCGTGTTGATTTCGACATGGTCGCAAAAGATCGCCTAGTCTGTAAAAACGCTTTCAGGTCACCTTTCAGATATTATACACAAAGTAGAAGCGTGGTCAGAACAAAATGAGAGTGGCGAGAATGCCGCGGCATCGCCTTTAATCGCCATTGCCATGCCAATAAATCTTAAAATAAACACAATAAGCACTGAGAGGTCGTGACGACTGCGCCATGAGAACACGGTACGGTTAGAACGCGGTAGGATCTCGGTAGGAGAGCGGCCTTTTTCAAGTGTGCTTAAGTCATGTTGTTTACTCCTATGCCGATAAACATGTATATGTTTCGGTTGCAGTATGGTTGCGGACGGTCTTCGTGCAGTACGATTGTGTCATCTGCACGTGTTCTACGTTTAAAAAGACATCACGTCGCTTGGCTCTCGACTTCCGTGACCCGTTTGCGTTTCCACCGCATACAGGTCAGATTGCCGAACCCTGATGTTTGTTTATAAATAATTGAAAAACAAGTCGTGACTTAGTGATCATTGGCACGACATTTTGTGTGTCCGTCGCGCTTATGCCACGCTTTTTCAGAACCTGACGTGTCATGTTCCCATTTCCCGTTTCCGTATCAACGCTAAAAAGGACACATGTGGAGTTAAGGGGTAATTAACAAAATGATAATGAAACAGCATGTAAACACAATATATCAAAACCTATTCGGCATAATATTGATAATAAATCGAATATATTTAATCGTCCCCGAAGCGACATTATTTTCTTAGCATATATTATTATTATGACTATTATTCGGTTCAAAAACTAAACATAACGTTCATCAAGAACATGTTTTTTGTCTTTATTCCAGTTTCAATGTTTATACTCAAACGTTATTTTTATCAAGCTGTATGTTTCAACTTTCAACATTATGTTTTTCTTAACATTATGTTACTATGATTTTCACGAGCATGCAAAGTTTCATTGAAATATAATTGAAAATCAATTGGAAATCTGCATTTGAAATAATTACTTAAGTTTAAGATTTTACTAAGACGCTTTGTGAATACGGCCCCAGTATTGTAGAAAATCATATTTTGTTTAACTCTGCGTAATGCTTACACGTTGAACAATGATAGAAATAATGTGTTGTAGCTCTGCAGAATACATTATTACACCTTCTAGGTAAACAAGAGCTTAACGAGATGGAAAAAAACAAGTCAGTTTCCGAATTTCCAATTTCGCTTGAAGGGATCTACCGTGTTGTTCAGGGATACAGAAAACAATAGTCACAATTCATATTCATTTAAAAAAGTAAACACTCACCAACTGTCTAATTGGCTACTTATCTTTTGTATACACAAGTATACATAAGTTATATAATTGTGTCTTTCGCAAACCCTCTTGAAATCACCTTAACAAATGGTAAAACTAGATACCATTTATTACGTTTAAGTGAACAATATATATTTAACATGCTCTGTCACCTGACACTGTTTTGTTCATTGAACACCCAAGCAAATTGTAAACATTTGTGAACAAAAGATTACCACATAATTCATACAACTAATGCAATACGTAATTGGATGACTTGAAAGACAACTTCTCGTTTGAGTACAAATTGATATCTACGGTTGCAATACTTACAACACGCGAAATGTCAATTATTCTTTCAAATGTTATTTAAGGCTGGAAATCTACATAATTCCTATCAATTGGTTTAAGTAAACTATGCCATTTACTGTAATGGAGCTATCGTATATACGTATGTAAGGCAATGAGATCAATATTAATTGCTGTTCTGATTCACCAACTTAAGGGCGTTTGTGGCAGTAAGGGTGATTTTTTTTCTAAATAATAGTTTTTGTTGAAACTTTGTAGTTTGAAAGACCATGCAAATACTTGTTGAAATATGAAAGAAAAAAGGGGTCACCGATATATTCTATCGTCCAAATTCACTTTTCTACGGCTAAGAACCATAAACAGCCATTTAGCATTATACTCATAAAATCGATCTATACAAATGCAATGTGAAAAATGCATATGCATTTAATTTATCGTTTTATGAGTAACAAGTAACTAATATTTATACAAAACATGTGTGAAACGCTCGTACACCGGTATAACGTAACTCTCGCGAGACCCGAGAGTTGTAACTGCCACAAACGCCTTTAAAAGCGATTTAAAATATGTTATAATGATGTACGTGCAACAGTTTTCAGGATACCTGTTTGTTTTTCACTCGCTATATCAGCGTACTGACAAGTGTTGAACTACATTGATTCTGCTTTGTGCATTGAACACACTTCAATCCGGATCGTACAGCGGGTGATGAGGAGTGACGATGTGTCAGATCCGGATTCAAATACTCATGGAACGACCAAATGACCCTTATGCAAAAAACAAGGTCATATAAACATGTCTGTAACTAAATTGTGTTACACCACTTATCGACATGATGGCAAGTGTAGAGGCGCTAAAAAGAAGAACGATCAAATCGAAGTAATAATGGGAAACTCGTCCAAAATATATGGATTGTTATATTGTTACTTTCGTTCTAGAATGGCTCTTTGTTTATTTTCCTATCAGATGTATTGTTTTAACTCTAGTACTTTGTTACATGTAACAATTCAGTGATAATTTTCTAATAACCGTTTCGTGTCTTCCAACAATGTGTCGATTTATACATCTTAGTGATGGTCAATTTCCCTACGCCTGTAAAATCTGCCAGTTAAACAGAATCGGTTATAAATGTGAGAGGACATTATTTAAATTCAAACTGTAAAATTATAAACATCAAAACGCATTGCCGATGCAAATTGACAAAATTGGTATTAGACGAGATACCCTGCACTGATTAAAGGGTTGATAAGAGCATTGAAATGCTGAACCGATTTTTCCACAAGCGTACCCATTTAGCTTATTGTCCACACTTTTGTTTCATTCACTCCGTTAAGGGAATTTTTCTGTGGCATATACAGTCCTCCCTTTCATCCGCTTATTTCCTTGTGAAAATGCATGTAGGGTTTAAGCAATTTCTTTTGAATGGTCAAACAATGATAGGTTGTGGTGGAAGAAATGATTAGAGATTTAGCTAAAAGATGTACCCTGTTAGCTCCTGCAGCCCTTGTTAAGATGAATTTTGTGTTGTTATTGTGTGTGAGAAGGAATGATGTGCTTTTTGAATAGTTGGTACTGAGTGTGGATTCTTCATGTGTTAACATAAAAAAGCCCTACATGGCAGCCGATATAATATGAGTTATAATTAGATAGAATTTTGTGTAGTCATTGTAACTGCAGAAATAGTTTTATGTGTATGATGATAAAACATAGCACCGTGTCACTGTAACAAAAACGGAAAACATTAGAACCATGTTACTGTAATAAAAACAGAATACATCAGAAATGGATTACGTAAGAAAAGGTTATTACTACAGAGGTGTGAAAATGCATTTCACTGTCTCTGCACTGTCGGAGCTGTCTGATCAGGGTATGCACAGTTTGTGTCTCTATTCAACCATATTGAACGTGTTTTTTATATGGTAAAAAATTGCCTTGTCTTGTTTTATTGGATAATTTCAGGAACTCATTGGGATGGTCAAAGTCTTAACCCTTTACCTCATACGAACACTTTTTGACTCATCTAGAAAAAATGATTTTAGAAAATATGGAAAATGAAGCATGTGCTCCTCAGGAACAAATACTCCATTTCCTATAATATCTGATATTGACATTTTTCCTGACCTGAAGTGTCTCCTTTTTTTCAAAATAGATAAAGCATTATTATGTAATGATCTAAATAAAGCATATGATGTAATGATCTAATTATAGCATATGATGTAATGATCTCAATAAAGCATATGATGTAATGATCTAATTATAGCATATATATGAGGTAGTGGCTTAAGAGTAATCATGGTAGTCTGCGTGAAAGTTTTGCTACAAGAAACACGGTGTTATGTTTTGTCCTCATGTCACAGGAGCTGTTGCGGTGCAAGCCTTTTATCCTTTTATTTTAGCTTTTAGCATACAGTGGAACCCCTCTAATGCAACCACTTAAGATCGCCCATATGAACAGTTCTAGAGAGTGGTGGAAGCTTAATGCAGGTCAAAAGTAATGCAGAAAGCTCCAATAGGAGCTTTCTGCAATACTTTCGATCTACATGAAGCTGCAAACTAACTTCAGAGACATCCGTGCTTCTTCACTGGGTGGTCGCAATAGAGAGGATTTACTGTAGTAGAGAAATAATGTATGACTGTGTTATAGGTTCAACGAAGCTTCGTATAAGTTTTGGGTGACAATCATTGATTTTCTTACCAAAATAAGTAAAGTCTGCCATCAACTCGCAAACAAACAAAACAAGAGGAAGCTGATGCTCGGCATCTGATCTGGCGCAACCCTTTAGCTGCAAAACTTAAAATTGTTGGTTGTAACTGGTTTTCGATCAAATATTTAAACAAAATAAATAACAGGAATAACTAAATAAATGTTGACTTTTCCGAAACCCTAATATTCAGACTAAATTTTATTGCAAAAAAGTGAAGTCCTTGATCAGATGCCGCCTTTTAAGGCGGCGTCTGATCTGGAACTTCACCTTTTTGCAATGTCTACATAAGTTGCCTATGGTAGTGAAAGGGTTTAAATTGTCCTTTTCTTCATAGATACACGGTTGGAAGACTAGCAGATGTCTTTTGAAAACATTGTGAAAAGTGGAGAATGTGCTCATGATGAACAAATGCTCAATTTTTCACATGTTTGGCATAACCTTATAGGCTGGGTGATATAGGAATCTGAAAATAAATATAGTTTACCCTTTTACACATATGCTATCTTTAGACTCCTTCACAATGAAAGTATATGATGAATAGGAATATTAGCTTGGACAAAATGTAAAAAACACCATTTATGAATGGCTTTGAATACATTTCGGAAAACGGAGCTACTGCTACCGAGACATACTTTATTCGCATACTTAAAGGGTCGAACAACC
>JAULCE010190968.1:0-11509 GCA_032359355.1 Macoma nasuta | reverse complement strand
CATCAGTAAACGAGTGACAGTTTAAGCATTTAGAAACAAAGATAGTTAAAATACAGATCTGAACTGTTATATGTTGTTCTGTAGGAACTTACTTTTTTGAGCCAAGTACCCCAGGAACAGACCAATATGTTCTAGACTGAGAAAATCCTTCACACTGTAGGTGATCGAGCCCAGAAACTCATTCCACAGTAGCTGTAGATCCTCGAGCAGATGCTCAAACATATCGCCACTGAAAAAGATGCCACTTTTATACAAATGGTACAATGCTTTTCTCTCTACGTTTTATATGTTATACATATAGGCAGGACAATATCCCTAGAAGTTGCTCTTGATGCATGATCTACAATTACTCAGACACGTTATTAACTTCACAAATGATTGGCAGAAGCAGTACATGATTTCAAGTAGTTATAGGTCTATGTTTTACATACATTCTACAACTTGGTTCGCGATCACTGATGCTGTGGAATAGTCGGGCGTGTATAACGTTTTTTTACACTGTATATCTGATGATTGATGTTAGGATAGGATTGGTTTGGCGTCCCTAAACCGCTAACCCTTCCAGTTGCATTTTTGCCACTGACCGTTACAGCGTTACGGCGGTACCCACTAGTCTTGTGTCTATAACCTGTCCGTGTGTTTATTTCTATATTGTGTATGTTATGTGCGCTAGTGTATGTGTACGTGTGCTTTTGTGTGAGTGTGCTAAGAATGTACTTGTTTCTGTAATGTCCGGGTGGCTGTTGTATATGTGGTGTGTCCTGCTTATACTTGCTTGTCTAATTTTAGTAGTCAGTCCATCAGCTACTTTTCGACTAATTAACATGGAATATATTGGAATGATGACTTAAATGAGAAATATAATGCAAAGGTAAAATCTAGTATTTATTAATTTCAAATAGATATTGGAAATAGGTGTTTGCCTGCTATGAGCACACGCTCCATGTCCCACATTGCTTTCAATGATCGCCTTCTACATACGTGTCAACTGCGCTACGAGTGCACAGTGCACAGTTCAATTATGTGATGAATGCATAGAAGCTTGTTTAAGTCTACTATAATTGTGTTACTTTCCAAGCGCTCATTTTTCCAAGATGCCGACCACATAATTTTGCACTGAAAACAAGTTCTCACAAACCTCCGAGCTAGTTTGATATTGCAGATGTTACGGTCAGTCAGAGAATGTATTGACTTGTTTGACTGAGAGTTCCGGCCCGCGAACGTTGACCTCGCTATATCATCTGAAGCCTCGGCTCTTTCTTTTTGTTCCAAATATACATCTGAGCCCGAAACTACACCTGACACTTCCACATCTTCCATATGGTCCTTACACCATAAAATTCCTGCAAAAAAATTGGTATGTATGATACATGTTATGGACAGATAAGATATTTAGATGAATGATGAATAGTTTTGCAAACAAATGTGTATAACAAAAAGCAACATAAACGGACACAGCAAAAACACAGTATCTCTCTTAAATCACCAATGCAGCAGAATCTATTCTCTGACTCGAAACACCATGCTGACCTCAATTTCTACCATTTTGAATCATGCTGACACCAATTAGTTTGTTTCATTTTTTTAAAAGTGATGGCCGGGTAGAACGATGTTCCATCCAGGGGTTTAAAATCTAAGAATGTGTTGGTAAACTGAATGCCAGAACCAATATGACACAGTGTGTAATTAACCCCGTATATCATACATTTCCATTTAACATTGACCAATATTCAGCAGACAACGTTCAACATAATTGAAAACAAGACATGTCATGAAATGGTGCCCAAGTTTATATAGTAGAGTAGATGGGTGTAAAGATTGCTCAGAAAATGATAACAGCAAGACACCTGGCACAATGATCCTTCGGCCTATACTGAACATTTTCCGGGATGGAGCCATCGAACATTGTGCATAGCATAGCAACGGTTGCTAGGCAACATATATTCCGTAGCAACTAGTCTTCTTAAGGCTGCTGATGTAGAAATAAATGCATGAAAAAATGCATGTACTAATGTCAGCCTATGCTAATAATGTTAAGGGGCAGGTAGCCATCGTGAGATTCCCATAGCAAAGCAACGTGTTTTCCTTAGAACCCAGACTACTAGTATCCATAGTTTGTTTCCACAGAACGATAGCATTGATCACAATAGTATGTCTTTTGATATCTGCATTATTCACTTTATATAATTTCATCCAGTAGCCGATATCAACTGAATGCGTTGTTATATTTTCTGGCCCTTCGAGATCATGAATTTCAACACTTTTAGTTTGAAAATTGAATACCGCTTAAGCCGGTGCTAGGGGGCTAGGGGGCGTGAGTAGTGTTGCATCTTTAATTACTAGACTCAATAAACCGAGTCTGCAGTTTTCTCTATTTGAATTGGCTTTCTTGCTTTTGAAGGATCTCCCTTTTACAGAATATAGAAATGGTTGCTAGTCATTGCCGAACAATATCATTTGGGCAATGCTTTAGTATCTTCCAAACTGTTTGTATCATGTATGGGTGATTTTGACTTGTATATAGCTACACTACCCAGATTGACACATTGGTTCTTCAGTCTTAACCACACAAATTACGCCCTTTAGATGCCTATCCAAGTCAGATATAGTTGAAGCCTTGAGAGTTGCTAGAGAATTTGGACGCGGCAAGTTTGTTATGGCAAAACCGCAACGAAAGTTCCCCCTTGTTGCAGTTGATCAGTGTCATGAATAGAACATTGGCTTGATGAAGGAGGAAGGGGGATAATCTGACAGACACATAATGCAAATGCCTCTTTACGATGGGCAGTTGTAGGGCCAGAACTTTTCCGCGTCATTTCAGAACTTGAAGCATCCATGATAGAGAAAAATGAAAAAAGAAAGTACTAGAAACAAAAATCACCATGAATATACGGATGCTACGTAGAAGCTATTTTCTAAACGGGTTAATTCACTAGTTAGTGTCATTGGATACACGGAGAACATATTTGAGGGAGAAAACCATGTCCTTGTAAGACAGCATTCAAAAGACCTTATGGACAAACAGTCAGTCTATTGCCTCACCACATTACAATTCAAGGGTCAAGATCAGTATGAAGCATTTGTGGAAGATCGCATAAGAACAAACACAAAGCCAATACCAGCAACCATTGCAGGGAAAACGACAGATGTGTTCAACGAACAAACACATAGATCAAATAAAAGAGACCCAAATGTCAGTCTTAACTCTTTCACCGCCGCAGTCGCCTAAATGCGCCATTAAAAATAGTGCAGTCCCAGATCTGAAGCCGCCTTACAAGGCGGCGTCTGATCTGGGACTTCACTATTTTGCAACAAATTTTAGTCCCGTATTAACAGTTTCGGAATATACAACAACTATTAAATCGTCTCTGTGATTTATTCCGCTACAATATTTTATTTGAAAATGGTCCCAACCGACAATTTTAAATATGGCGCCGAAAGAGTTAAAAAGCAATTCTTCCCTATTTGCAAGTTTGTATGTTGCTTGAGATGGCGATTTGGACAATTTCTTAGCCATGAAAATCATCAATTTCCACCATCGCTTTCTTCCTTTGGGCAGGTACGTCTGGGAAAAAATCAGATGTCATGGGCTGTCTTGAAAGTCATGATGTGACTGTTAACAATGTAAGGCCAGAGACAGACTTTAGTATCATGGATGGCGCTGTTCTTGCAAACATTCTTAAACATTGAGGATGTTTATTAGTAGGACATTTTGTGAATACGCTGATAAGTTGTTTGTTCCAAATGTCAAAAAGGAGCAAATAATGCTAAACGAGTCGATATTGTCTAGGGCCAATGCTTTGGAAATAGTGTGACGGCTTCAACGAGAAAAGAAAAAAAACTAATGGTCCAAGCCAACGAAGACGTTTGGTTGCGTCCAGCCTAATATCAATCAATTGACATCAATTTCTTTGCGTAAACAGCAACAAAATAGAGCTGTTTCAGTTTCTGGACAATTAACTGTTGTCGAGTGCATCGACTGAGCAAACTGTTGTTGTTACTGATGGCGAGAATATGCTATGTGTGCCTGCTCGAACCGCGAGGAACCTTGCTCCCTGCACTCACACAGAAGCCAATTACAGGACCTTTGTATATGTTATCGATGCTTTTTGCAAGGCGTTCATTTGCTAGTGGTAGCGGCTATACAACATATAAAAAGGATAGATCTATGGGCTGCTTTTGGTTATGGCAAGGACTTTCGCTTCACCCCATTTCATAAGATATGTGTTTCTCTTGGCCCTCGTAAGTCGCTGACACTTCAAGTGTTTCACGCTCTTACAGGCTGTGACACTGTATCACAATTTGCCAACAATGGTAAAAAGACTTGTTGGAAAGTTTGAGAGACACATGATGAATGTACTGATGCATTCTATGAGGTTCACGGTGATCCAGAGTAAATTTCAGAAGAATTAGAAAATACCCTAGAATAATTTACTATGGTGCCCTATAATAGAACATCGACATGCAAGAAAACTTCTTTTCACACGCAAAGGCCGTCAAATGTTATCTCTTCTTCCAACCAAAGATGCTCTATAGCAATACATCACACGAGCAGTTTTGCAAGGAGGGTGCTATTGGGGAATTCAATTACGCCATATCGACGGCTGCCTTCCCCTCGTGCGCGGGGATGGACTTGCCAAGATCAGTTGCAACCTCTGTGGAAAAACTTGCTAGAAGCAAGTGCATCATGCCCAGAGGTTCTTCAGTGCAGATGCAGAAGTAGTTGTCGAGACTGCAAGTGTATACGGACTAATGCATCGTTTACTGTACATGCAGTGGGATGTAACTCATAGAGCGAATGTGTATCAATAGGCTATGAATGCTAACAGAAACAAAATTAACAGACAACTTTATTGTCTTTTAATTTGGTTTCTGTTAGCATAGAGGTGGTGGTTGGGGATGGCGTACTCGTCAGCTTTCGTTCTTAGTTTCTTGTACGCTAATCCTGCATTTGTTTTGGTTGCAAAACTCCAATTAAACTGCATTGTTAAAGCGCGAATAAGAAAATTAAGAAGACATTCACATGTAGTTCCGGTATCAAAATGTGTTGCCTAGCAGCACAAAATGTTTCTACTTTCTCTCCACATGTCCACATGTTCAACATATATATTAAATGTATCTAATATGCTAAAAGTCATATATATCTATACTCTGCAAGGAAACGCCATCATTTCTGCAAGGACTTTTGTCGTCTAGATAATCCGTTGCTAGGTTAATACCATCCGTAGCAATGGTTGCTAAGCAAGCGTTTTCAGTGTAAGCTCAACTCCTGAAAATAATCAGTATATCAAGATGTATCATTGTACCATGTTCCATGCTGTTGTTTCCCTCTGAGCAATTCTTACAGTATTGTTCACCAGTCGCCTGCACTAATAGAGTATTTTCTTTTAAAACTGATAGTTTCATTGAATGGGTCTTAATAATACGCATATGCTTATCGCTCACCTAATAAAAGGATTACAAAAGAACCATTGCAAAAAATCATTGCATCGATGTATAACGATAACTGTCCCCACCCCTAGCCACCATGTTTCTTTTGAAATATTACTATAACTTGAACAACATTTGAAGCTGGTCACCATGGAATCAAACCAAAAGCTTTACAGGGTAGTTTTTGAAGATTTTATATACATATAAAAAAGTGCGGCCATGTGTTAGACATATTAGCAATCAGCAGTTATTCATGCAGACATCCTTTTAGTTAAGTTCTACCAATGGTCATTGCCCTATATGTGTTGTGTGTGTGCTGAAAATTATTATTTTATCAGCAAAATGCATAGTGGTTCGCCAAAGGGTCATTTCTGTAATCTCATTATAAAATAAGACATGTAAGTACATGTAAAAATAAAAGGTTTTCTATGTGGCTTTTTGGAGAAAACTGGCCAGACACCTGTTGGCCATTTTTTGGACATACCAGCATACCTTGAAATAGTTTGGTACGGGCCACCTAAGGGTTTTATTTGTGAAATTAATCGGAAATAAGACCATTGCTTTTTTAGATATGATTTGTATTTTGTTATTATATAGAAATATAAGTTAAAGTGACTTTGCCCCTGGCAGCAACAGTTTGTTTAAAATAACAATTTTAGTAGAGGTACACTAAACGAGCAAACATTTGAACTTAATTTGAAATTGAAAAAAGTAGTTTTGAAAAGCAAGGTTTTCAAAGTTTCAAACCAGTCATTATGAAAGAGTAGCCCCTACCCTGGCGGCAATTTTGTTTGAGTAGTGAGTCCCTTTCTAAAAATATTGGAAGAGGTCCTCAATAGAAAACTTTGTATGCCTTTTTTTCGAAATTGAGCAAATAGGTTTTTTAGAAGTAGATTAATATTTGTTCTGTAAAGCGATATTAAGAAAAGATTACCTCGCTCCTAGCGGCTATGTTATGTTAATGTCAGCATTTTTTTTTAAAACTTATAAGCGGTTCACCTTATGATCATTTCTGTGAGAATATTTTCAGATTTATGTGTATAGCATAACAGATAAATGTAACCCAGCACCTAGCGGGCTTTGTTTTAAATCCCCATTACTTGAAAAACTTGATCAACCAAGCATCATTTCTGTTAAAATGTTTTGAAAATGGACCAATGTTTTTTGGGTGAAAAACTTTTTTTTAACCTTGCTTGACATGGCAACCAGAGTTCTTCATAGAATGGATGTATTTTAACACTTGTGAAACGAGACCATCAACAGATAATGCCAGCCATGTTGATTTAACTTAAATCCAGTGTCTTTTAAGAAAGCAATGATTACGATCAATGCTGTTCTTTGACGGACGATGTACATAGAACAGTAAACGAGCTCATATTGCCACATTGTGCAAGGTAAGCAACACAGCTAATGTCATGGGACAATTAGTTTGCAAATCAAAAGTCGGTTTATATGATACCTTTATGTAGAGCATATCACCCCGATTGATTTTATACTCACCGTCATCAATATCGTACACAGACACATGTTTTAAAGCTCTCTCAGCCAATAGTCTATTATATCCAGCACTGATTATTTCCTTAATAAATGTCTCTCTGAGGCTGACGTCAGTAGCCTCTTCTCTCATCTCAACATATTGTGCATTAGTCTCAGTAGCCTCAGCTTCTTGTTCTTTCTCATTCCGTTGCCAGTAAGCTCTGGCTTCTGCCATAGCACCCACCAAATCCGCTGCAAATAAAATGTTCAGTGGAACAGGAATACATTACACACATATACACCACCAGTCGTTCATTATGTAACTTAGCTTTTGATTCGAGTCCATGCTTTTTGCTATTGTATCAGGAATGTTACTATAATGTCACCAGATGGTTATTAAATCAGAGAGGATACAAATTCAAGCAATCATAAGTTTGAGTATAAAAATATCAGTAATAATCTCGAAATCGGAACTTTGGCAGAAGGCCTTCTTAGGATAATTGATATAGATTAAGTCCAGTGTTACTGAGAATAAGAGTTTAAACGTGTTGTCCTGTCTGTAGCTATGGTTACCATATGCTTAAGTTATGTCAAAGGTGATTGTAAATGAACTGTAGTTTATAAAAAAAATATATTTTTTAAAGAAATGATTTATGATCGACTACGGGCACGGCACAGTAATGCTGCAACGATAAGTCATGAACCCGTTAATATGATTAGAGGTTTATCATTTATATTAAACTGTACCGGTTGTTGACAACGTACATCCGTCCGAATGCAGCTCATAATATAGAAAGGGATAACACGAGTGGGAACTTTGTTCAAACGAATTAACACCTATAGTACGACGTTTTCTGCGTGTAAACATTAGCGGTTTATAAAACGCTTTCTCTCTAACAGTGTTGCAACGATACGTCGGTTAACCGGTTACAAAACCACTAGCCGGTTAATCGAAATACGTTATAAGCCTTGTCATCGAATTGTGCAGGATTTTGGCAACTTACATTCCACCGATTGCAACTAATAGTATCAAGGATATCAAATGTTTAAAAGAACAGTTCTCCGTGCTACATCTTACGGGGTTTACATTTCACAACGTATTCGATTTGCTAGTCTTCCGTTTAGGATTTCAGTATCTATCTCAACCGTGCTATTACTTAAAGCTTCTCAAGCAAGGATACATGTATGGCAAACTTCGTAAAACCTTTTCTAAATTCTATTACCGAAATGTCATAAGCAAGTCATAAGCAAGTAAAAATGTAAATTTAAGGCGCTCCTGAGACAAGGTATTTCACACCCAGAGTTTTAGGGTGATGTGATTTACAAACATACCATGTTCACACTTTGTTTATAAAACGTACAAGAACAATCATTAAGAAGGGTTATGATCCAACATAATTACAAAGCACTGCATGTTTGGTTGTCAACCCTTTTTAAGTTGCCCATCACGCTTCCCTTGTACGACGACAACCTATCGTTGCAACACTTTAGCACAGCCCGAACATTGTCTGAGAAATGGCCCCAAATGTGCGATACATGATATCAGATACAAACTGTAATACGGTTAGCTTAGAATCATCCTTAAATTTCTAACTGCATGAATGTTTTGTCATGTTTGGTGACCTTACATCTCCCCCTTGGTATAATGTTGGTTCGTTAATGTCCATAATCAGTGGTGTATATCACGAGTACCATTATTACTCTCAAGAAAACCTCAGGCCATAAACATTGCTCCTGGCAATTTCTTCCGCGTAACTTGTCAATGAACTATCGAATTAAATGTTTGATCTTTATTAAATTTGATACACACAGACGGCTGTCAAAATTCTTTGAGCAATTTTAATATTCAACATGATAATGGCTACATACCATGTGTACATTCTTGTTTCACGGCTGACAACAACGGGTAAATAAGGCTAGACGGTCCATTGTTTGTATCAAACTTCACAAGCTCACTCTGCAGAATTACCAGCTGGTCGATTGTGAAAAAGTTCAAGTGGAGATATTCCTTACGCTTCTCCTCAATGTAACATAGCCATTCATCGTAGCATCTCTCCATGAAATTGGCGAGTTGTGGGATTACTTCCTTTAGGTCTTGTTGGCTTGTTCGTTTTCCCTATACATAATTTGATACATTTCAACACGAAATTATTCACCACTGCGGACTGGACTTTCGCTTAGGGCGAATAGTTTACATGGGATCAAGGCATTTGGATGACTTGCTGTAACTAAATTATTATCCCTAATGATCCGACTGTACAACTCAGACGGGTGTCTAAGGTATGAATTCATCTACTTATAATAAGTTGGGTGTCGCAAAATGACTGAGCTACTTTCAAGCGTAGACCAAAGATAAAAACTCAAGGGAGATATACAATCATTTATGTGATATCAGTCGTGCTGTCTCACCTATTTTTGCAGTAGCATTTCAGTGGCATAAAGTTTAAAAAGAAGATCTGGCTCATGTTTCTGGAACCTAATCTTATTTAAAAGTCTCAAAACAGAATTTGATATTTGAAAAGTTTGCTCCTCACATAACTTCTTAATAGGAATTGACTAATGTATGATGATCATCAGATCATTAGTATCATGATAAAAAAAGAGTTTTCTATAATGGCTCTCATATGTCCCGGTACATTGAGAGTGGATATTAAAGATTAGAACAAATATGATCCAACAAATAATTGTAAGGCTATGATAAAATAAGTGCTTTCGTGCTACCGTGTTCTTAAATTAATACAGACAATGTATTTTGTTAGCAGACTCAGTGTAGTTTATAGTTCATATTATGGAAAATAACCAAATTTATTACAAGGAAAGCGCAGCGGAATAAGTTTGCTTATTTACCATTATGTGAATTATAACCGACTTATAGTTCACCCGATTCTAAACCAATCATCGAACAACAAGGCGTAAACAGCGCGCCCATTGGCTGCTCGAAATTCACTGGCCAACGCCCCGCGCCATGTCTGTTGACCTAGTTGTTATAAACAACTAATTGGTGCATACGTGATCTTATATGAAACTTATTATAGCAAAGATTTGAAAATCTCCGGACGATGATTGGCTTAGAAACTAGGGAAGCTATAAATGGTAGTGTAGTTGTAGTTTTCAAGGACAACCTTCAGGTGTGGTATATCATAAGTGTCTCCGAACTCTAATATGGTGCACACGGGTGTGTTGGGATCACACAAGAATGTTGCTGTCCATTCCTTGAAGAGGACACATCCGGCCGAGCAGAGTTGAAGGTAAACTTTGCACAGTCGAACAATGCTGTCAAATACCTGAGGATTAAACATAAAACATGTTAAAACGGTATAAGCATATTTATTTTTACAATTGTTAACAAAAAAGTTATTTTAACAACTTAACTAATGAAGAAGTATGTGTCGAACATGTCTGTCCGAGTTGATGTTCGGTCTGGGTTTTTTTTATTTATCGCTGTAGAATCAACATTACTTTTACTTTTACTAATTGGAGAAATCATTAATAACAGATAAAACAAGTACTGTAAAATGTGTAGATCCAGATCGTCTAGTGCATTACTTTTATGTAAGTATCTACACTTTTGAACACTTATAATAAAATGTTTTGTTATCTGCACATGCAAGCAGTGTAGACCCATTGACTGATGTCATGAACATTTATTCTTTTAAAAATGAAAGGAAAAAATTAATTTAAAAAAATAAAATAAAACTGTTTTTGTTAGGTAACATCTTTAACATATGGGCCGTTCTCTGACAAAAGGGGTCTTTATGACATTGAAATGATGACGTCAAAATGCTTTTTTAACGACGTCATAATTTACCGCATCATGATCTTGTCAATACTAAATTGTTATCATAGCGTCAAAGAAACGGTTTTATCCTAAAAGCTATTTAGCTGTGATTTTTTCAGATAATGAGTAAAACTAATCCATCTTTATTTTAAGCCCAGCACACGAAAATCAATTTTTGTCATTGAGACCCATTCTGTCAACCATATGGTTGTCTATTATAACAGTTTGTATGGCGTTAGACAGAAGTGTGCTAAAAATGTTTTTACACTTTTAGCCTAAAAAGACATGTCCCGGATATTAAAACTCTTAAAAACCGTTTCGGAATCCTTTACTATCTGTTTGATTTGGACCTACATTATGTGTATGAATACTAAGGGTAAATAAAGTAGATATGGTTTCGTGAGAGATATATGTTCATTACAACTTCACCAAAACTCTTATATTTAGAGGTTGGTTACCATGGTAAAGTTTTCCACTCCCTTTTTATTGTGTTCAGCTTTGCCAGCGACTAGCATGAGCCGACTTTGCAGGTCTTGTAGTTGGGAGTAGTTGTAGTGGCGGTTGTGTCTTTTCCCTTTTTCCACCGACACCGTTAGCCTCAACACCTGCATCAGACTGTCCTTCAACAACAACAACACACTCACAGGAGTCAAAAACGAAAATAAGATGTATAATCTTAACACTTACAATGCATGGTTTCGCGTACGGTCAACATTGCCAAATTGCGTGCGGGTATTAAATTCAGCCCTACGCTCCCTTCGCAGCGTTCTAAATAATACACTCCGTTTCTATTCAGACGCTGCATTTTTGAATACGATCTCCCGC
>JAULCE010190857.1:0-11512 GCA_032359355.1 Macoma nasuta | reverse complement strand
CATAAATTGTTGTTCTTTCTTTTTTAGTCATGATATATAGAATGGTCAAAAAGCTTTTACGTTAGTAACAATGTAATGAAAATGTAATGTAATAAAAAGACAGGTGTACGTGTATCTATATGACGAGAGCTGACCTTGAAGTTTCGCCAAATAAAGTGTCATGTTAATGATGGGATAAGAGTGAGGTTAGGCGCTCCCAAACCGGTTTAAACACCCAGTGGCGTGTTTACCACTGACGGTTCCAACGCGATACTTCTGTCTTCTGTCATGTTAATGATGGGATAAGAGTGAGGTTAGGCGCTCCAAAACCGGTTTAAACACCCAGTGGCGTGTTTACCACTGACGGTTCCAACGCGGTACTTCTGTGGTGCAAGACCTTCCTTTCTATTTTCATTGCAGCTGAAAACCTTACACAAGAATGTGAAATAATGATTGTTTCATTTGTTTTGGTAGAAAATGTTGGTACATGTATTCATGTTATTCTACATATTTAAGTAATCTTGAAGTTATGTTTCTCTAATATCAGCTTGGGTGAGGCACGTGTATATTATTTCCACGAGAAGATGTGTCACAACTGACCTGCAATAACGCATGGAAGCTTCTTTGGGTAAAAAAACAAGCAAGTTATTCTAAGCCTTTTACACAGGTACATATATAAATTGTGTCTTTGATTTCGGTTGTTTGTGGATAATGGACATATTGCTTTTAATGGATTGTTTTTATTGAAATGAATACACATGTGCACTAGGAATAAAACGTGACATTGTTTTCCCATTTATGAAAAATTGATTAGGCTTTCAGTTGTTGAGAAACTTGACACTTCCTTTAGACAAACTGCAAGGTCAGATGACACCAAAGGGATACTTGTTTCTCTATATATGTCGTTTTATTACATTCTTACTAACATCCATCAAGCATGTAATCAGTAACATGTCCACGATATGTCTTATTGGTATGCAAAATGACTTTGAAGATATTGGTCATTTTCATCTCCAACATCGACTTCCGAAAGCACAATAGCTTTACATTTTTTTGTTTCCATATATATTTATTTCTTAACCAACACCTTGTGTTTATAAGTGTGCGGTTAACATTTTAGCGATAGTATCTATACTGGAAAATAAACATCGATAATTATAACATGAACATTTCAAATTGTAATCAATCGATGTTTCCCGATTATCGGTATATCACAAATCAAAATTTGTGACAGTTCTACACTGACCCAACCTGAAATTTAATGTATACATGAGAAAGAAAAACCAAAATGTTACAGTGCTGGAAGTAGAATCCAATCGTGTGTAAGAATATCAAACTTTGCATAGTGGGGAGTGAGTTTATAACAAAACAATAATATCTATATATTCAATTCAAACGAAGTTTAAGAAATTTAAGAATTTGAATCTTTGGAGTCGCAAAGCTTTTACATTGTGTTTTTTCTAAATAGATTATGAGTTTTCTTTTCCTGACATTATCTCTCAACTGACAGCCAAAGGAATACTTTGTCTCGACAACAATTTGGTTTTACAAAATGCCTGTTTTCACTATATAAACTATCTCCAATGTATGCGTGATAAATGACTTGAGCTTTTAAACCTATTATCGCCATTGTTATTTGTCTTATTTCATAGAGTAAGAGTGAAATGCATTGATTTGAAATTTTGTTAGATATTTGTTCAATAAAAGTGTAAACGTTTCGGTTTGGTTGGGTGTACGATAAATTGTTAACAGTTGCCCTGAATTTGGATAGGTGGAAATATATCATTAATAGAGTCCACGAATGTAAATTAGGTTTGAAATATTTAACCTTTTAATCCATATTTTTTTCTAGATTCATCCACAAGGAACACATTTGATGAAACCTAGGCCAAAGCATATTGCCATTTTTTGAAAATCTTGTAGGAAATGGAGCATCACCTGTCACGAGCAAATGCTTCATTTCCAACAATGTATTTCAATAGTTCTCTGCTACGGGCGCTAAATGACACTTCCGTGAAGTAAAGGTTTAAAATACCAGTTTTTCTTTCGGATTTTAGGCCCAGCAAAGACTATGTCGTTGCCAGTATTATTTAATCTTTGTCACGTACGACATTTCTATTCCAGGTTTTACAGTCTTTCCTGACATACGATGGCAGAAAGTGCTGATTTTACTACAAATTTTGTAGGCACAGAGTATGAGCCAGACGATATTCCTGATCTGTCATTGGACAAGGAAACAAGGGCCAAGTTTTTCTTCGAAGCCTTCCGACCATACTTATTGAAAGACGTTGACTGGAAGGAACTTGTCATTGACTACGAATATTTTGATAATGGTACATACGAATAAACATATGTGAAACATTCTATGAAATTACGTTTGTAGAGGTACAAACAATGTTGACCCAGATCAGTCGCTGCATTTGCAAAGCAGCATCTGATCAGGGTCCAGGCTCCATATAATGTTCATTTTAAGAGTCTTAACATCTTATTTTTTCACCAAACCATATCGAGTCAAGAAAGTTATATCAATTATTCACACCATAAAGAATTTGTAGAAGAAATATAGATATTTTATCAAAACAATGTTTCATATACGCATGTATATCTGGAGACCTGAGGGTCTACACCTTTTAATAATAATACACACTGTTCTCTACCACAGCAAGCAGTGGAGATCCTTATCTGAAGATTGTTTCTAGAAACGAAAACTGATCTAAGAAATATGTACTGTTTACACATCAAAACGCTTGTTTTCGCAGAATGTGTCATATTTATCTGGGTGTCTATATGGCACACGAGTTTGAACTACTGCTTAGCCCCTGCATAATAGTAAGAGGCGGCTTATTCGGCGTAAACTTTAATCTGGAGTTTCTGCATTTCTGATTCTTTAGCAGGTTTTAGTTTCTGGATCCATACCTCATATCTTTATCTCCATGAAGATGAGATATGGATCTAGCGATTATTTTTATCAATGGCTTCATATGACCTATACAGTGTCTCGGTGCCGTAATACACAACTCAACTCAGCTCAACCCAGGACAACTATAGGTACTTGTTGGGAAAAAGTTTGCCTTGTTTTCCGCTAAACCCTATATTGACAAAGCAATTATAGTGAGTGGTGGTTTCAAGCTATTGTGAAAATCAAGAGCTTGAGACAAATTTCTACTCCTCTGTTTGAAATCAACCCGTTTATTTCAAGGCTTCTATTAGACCCTGATAAAAGAATCCCTTTTGTCTGGGTATTTAGTGCTTGCAAGATTATACATATAAGATACCTGTAGGTCTTTAGCGTTGAAAGCGTACATCCTTATATGCGTGATATTCTGTGACAATGAGCCTTGTGCAAATCTTTTGCCAAAGAATATCGATATAGGTCAGAGTGACCAGGGTCTACACTTTCTAATCCTTGTCAGAACCAGTAACAGCATTAATTTAGCATAACTTTAGTCTCAATCACTGAAAACAGTACAAATTCTTATCCGCGTCTTCAGCTCTTAATCCTTTCCTCCACAGGAGCGCCTTTTAGTGCCTCTGTAACTAATGGGTATTAAACGCATTTTGGTGATTAAAGCATTTGCTCGTAAACGTTCAAGTGTTCTTTTCCTACTATTATTTCAGTACAATTAAGGAATCTTATTCTGCTTTTGCCTAGATTTTTATATTTTTCATCAGATTCTATCCTTGTAGAATAATCTAGAATAGTTTGTGGGGTTGAAGGGTTAAATATGAAGTCTGAATATCTAGGCAAAACGAAATGCATTGTAAAAAATGGATCATTTGCTCATTGCAAGCATCTGCTCCTTTTCCCACAATGTTTGTATTCATTGTCTGATAAAGAGGCGCCGAGATGCGTTAAAGGAAAAGCGTTAAGAGAATCGGTGATATGTTTAGATCTGCACTTATCAAAAAAGAAGAAGAGAGTATTGCTGTCTCACTCTCAATATTCCAGGTAAAGGTGGAGGATACCTCAATTTTGGGAAATTTCTATGTTTCTTGTATTTTGCTAACATGAGCATACATCTGAAGCTTGTAACACGTTCCATAAATCACACAATAGCCAGTTTACATTTTCATTTTTGGGTCAAAATTATCGTAATTATACAACAATGCCAAAATACCAAATTGAGCACGTTTACGTTACAATGTGCATAAATCATATCAGTGTAATGATCAAGGACGGGCAAGTTACCATTTAATTATTGAATTAAGCTTCAAAGGCATAAATAATAGAGTTTGAACAATTGACCTTGAAGCTTTGAAAAGTAAACAAACAGAACTCCATATAAGCGTGCGTATCATAAAGAATTTTTCAATCTGTTTCAATCTGTTTCAATATTTTTCAACCAGACCTTATTTTGTTACTATTCTTACGAATCAACTTTTTCCAAGAAGATTCTAATGAAGGGACTTAACAAAGGGTTTGGTTGAGAAATGAGGATTTCAGCATGTGCGATACATACCATATCTAGGGCTCTACCTTTGAAGCTTCATTCACTTATTTAAGGGTAACTTGCCCTTCCTTGATCATTACACAAACATGTTCTATGCACACGGAAAAATGCTCAAGTTGGTATTATTTTTAAGAATACGACAAAATTTGACCCAGAAACGAAAAAGTAAACTGGCTGATGGAACGTGTTACAAACTACAAATGTTTACAAATGTTAGCAAAATACCCTTTCTTCTTAATATAATTTCATTTTTTACATAATGTCTCCTAAATGCTTTGAAATTAACATTCTTGTGTGTGGACATAGAAAATTCTCATAGTTCTCATAGTTGAGGTACCCTGTACTTTAAGTTTGTCAGTACTGTCAGACATGTATTAAGCAGTCGCTCAAAAGTGTGGCATTGGTGGTCCATTTGCCACAATGTTTTCAAAATCATTCAAAATTGGTTATCCTTCCTTTCAGCTAATGATATTCTCCCTATTCATCATATATTTCATTGTACAGAATTTTAATAAAAGCGTTCGGAGTAAAAGTATAAAGGAGTGTGTATAATCAATAATTACTATAAATGATATTTACCATTAAAAAACCTTTATTTCATTTCAGATCAAAGAAAACGGTTCATAGATATAGGTAAAGGACGGCCAGATGTCATTGTTAGCGAAATATTTAATTCAATTGAAGGTATGGAGCAGCCAGATCGCTTTACAAAACTGGTAGAAGCGTTCAGAGAATGTGGTAAGTTGTGCCCAGCAAGAGTTGATCAGATTCCGCTTTCACTTAACTTCCCAAGCTAAGAATCTCAACTTCTCATTTTCAAATTCAGATATCAACCCTAATGTTATGGCAATTGCACTAGTCGGTATCAAAGCCAGGCTGTCAAAAGTCTAAAGTTGAGAACTATCTCAGCGTGAGAAGTTTTGTGAAATCTAGACCAATTACTTACTATACAATAATTAGCCTAAGTCTTTGGTCTCTCCTTGGAACTACTGTATTTACTATTTATTCTAAAATCAGACTGATTCAAGCTGGTTTTAATAGAAAGTGCCGAGTTCAAAATGATCAGACAGAGAGACAAATTGTGTAGACACTGATCAGACTGCTCGTTCAGAAGTAGTCTGATCAGGGTCTACACGTTTTCCTTATGTTCTACTGGTTGAGTACTTGGGTAAATAATTGATGGTATTTGTATTTGTAGAACACAAATAATATCGATATGACAAGTATAAATTTGCCAAAAACATGGACGACTTTCAAATTAAGCAGAAACATTTCCTAGTTGAGAGCTAGAGTGTTTGCAAAGGAAGTAAGTTGATCCTCATTTTATGACTCTATAAAAAATGTTTTTAAACAATTCAGAGAATTTTAAAGCAGTCGGCATTTTGGAGGGAAGGAAAATCCCAACAGACGATAAGTACAGAACGTTAATCAACAAGAATGGTAAACTTATCTGCAACATCCTGCAAATTGTTGAAATTCTGCCGCATTTGACAGCAAAAGGAGTGATTGGAAGCAAAGAGCAGCAAACTATTTATGCCAGGGATAGGGAGTCGGGACGGTGGCAGGCTTCGTTTGAACTTTTGTCTTTACTTCCGGCAAAAAGTGATAAATGGTTCCAAGTTTTTATGGAGGCTTTGGTTGACACTGAACAAGAACATCTGGCCCACATGATCGATATGGAGTATTATGAAGGTAGGTGTCTCAACACGAGATATCATAGTGAATAACTCCAAATTGGTGGGTAGCAGAGACAATAGCAAATTGTGTAGAACCTGATGAGACCTATTGCAACAGTCTCATCAAGGTATACACAATTTGCCTCTCAGTCGCTGTTAGACAATTTTGACCACATTAAATAAATGGGACAATCAGATTTTTAGAGAAATTACTGTAAATTCGTTTCTGTGGCCGAAGATTTATCTATAGTAAATCAAGCTGCAATTTTCGCTTGCAATTCTTTTGACACTTCAATGAAAATTTA
Source organism: Macoma nasuta (assembly GCA_032359355.1). NCBI lineage: Eukaryota > Metazoa > Mollusca > Bivalvia > Cardiida > Tellinidae > Macoma > Macoma nasuta. The sequence continues at coordinate 5,101 of JAULCE010190857.1, read as the reverse complement.
ACATACCTGAAAAAATAAAGTAGCTGTAGCAAATAATAACTTTCAATCAGATAACGTCCCTTCTCACTTCCTCTATGGTGACCGCCAATAATCTTTTTTACGTGCTTAACTACGTAATAATTGTAGTAATCTTAACTTTGATCCTCACATAAAACACCTTTAACCTCGAGAAGAATGTAAGTGTGGTTCCAAAAGGGAAGATGCCGAACATTATCTCCCACAATGTGAAATTATATTTAAATGCAAGGCTGAAACTCTTTCGGGATACACACTCATTTCATCTATTCAGTGTCGACCGTTTGTTATTTGGCTCACCCGAACTCTGTGATGAAAACAATCTGCAGATATTTAAAGCAGTCCAAACATTAATTAAGAATACTAACAGATTTGCTATATCTGTTTAGCAGCATTAAGGAGTCCTCCATGCTTCTTTTTATCTTCTTCTTCTTCTTCTTCTTCTTCTTCTTATTATTATTATTATTATTACTCAACTTAATCTTCGTCTTCATTTAATTTCTATTATTTTGGAAGTATGTGATGGTATTTTTATCTCATTTTGTTTCTTATTTTAGTTGCCAGTACAATATTGTTTACACAACTGTGGACATGTTTGCTATAAAACATAGATGTGCAGAACGCAATGTTATAAAAACCAACCAGAAGGGAGTGGGGGCCGTAACTAATCTTAGCTGAACTTGTGGCCCTACCCTTTTGCTAACATTTGTATTTGATTTGATTTACACATATTTGGCAATAAAATATGTGAAATCTAAACAACTTCAATGAAATGGTAACTGTCGGTTAAAATGTCACGTTTGGCTGGCAGTTTACCGTTATGTATTTATTCTAAGTATTTGGCGAGCGGGACAACGGCAAATAGTGTTAACCCCGATCAAACTGCTCCTTGGCTAGCAGTATGTTGAGGGTCTACACTATATGTCTTTCTTTTCGATAATTTTAAACAGTCCTCGACATATCCGCTCGCCCTCATTTGCGAGTGACTATCACGATCGGATCAGTAGAAATTCGGGGGCGGAAATTCAGTCACACTAGTCCGCCCGAGCGAGTATTTTTCTCCAGAACCAAATAAAACTATTTTTTATTTCCCAAACAAACTACAATTCGATTAAATTCCTGATGTAAACAATCAAATATTTACCTGATAGACTTCTCCAGTCCTTTAAAATGGTTGAGTGCCATTCTTTGAAATTGACTCTAATAAATACCAGTATTAATTATGATCACTTAGGATAAACAGACAGACGCTGAAATTGGATTTCTGTAATATTTTCGGCTGCACTCATTTATAACACATTGTAATAAATGCTACACAAACTTGTTACACTCATAGTTATAGCAATTAGCGAGTATAAATTTGAGAGGAAACTGTGAAAATTCGTGTGTGTGATGCCTTTGACCAATTTTAAACCTGTAAGCTTCATTGTTAGGTGATTAGTTTTAAGCATATAAGTAGGTACATCTGATTTAATGGAGGATTAAATGTCAAACTTGCTAAATTATATTATGGCTCCGTAGAAGTCTCAGAGGATTATTCTATGTCATATTGTTATTTCTATTTAGGCCTTATGCAACCGATTTATTTTGGTTAGGTGTTAAATCTATCACGTATCTATAAAATATGATAGCGTATCGCATTGTCTTTTTTAAACTACGAAAGTCTTCAAAAAATAACGCATAAGCAAAATATGCTGAGCGAGTTAATATTGAGCAGGGCGAGATTTTCAGGGTCATTCGAGTGACCCTGAAAACATTTATCGAGGCCTGAACACATGATCATATCAGCTAATTCACATTTTAATATCATTAAAACAATATATCCAGGTAGTCTAATACTTATGACCCCATCGTACCAAAGTCGTTCTCGCAACGTTCTTTAAAATGAAGTCGAATTGACTGATAACTGTATGCAAACGGAGTGGACGTAGTAGCATTTTTTTATGATCTGTTTTCAAACTTCATGAACGGGCTAGGACATATTTGATCGGGAATTTGCTCCAGAACTTTGAGCCTGCTCAATGATTTCGAGCGACCTTTCCGTCCTTCTTTACAACGGAATAACAACGTATTGAAATTGAGATGAACGTACTTCCAACGAGATGGACGTCAATTACTTTCACCGGTCTGTGTTAATTCAGACACGGCATGGTACAAATAAGGGCTGTTTTCTCATTGTTTCATCATTTGGGTTCAACAGTTTTACAGATAACATTTGTTTCTGACATTTCATGCCCAGAAACATGAATACCTCGTAAAATGTTTAATCTTAGTTTTCATTGAAAATTTTGTTGGAGGAGGAGCACGAATAAAACAGATTGTAGAGCAAGAGAAAAGAAGGAGAAGACTAAGAGTCCGTTTGGCCAAGAATGTGTTAAAACTGGACAGAGAGTTGGTAGAAACGGGCTGGCATTCTATAGCCGCCAGGTCGGGGAGTGATTGCAATTGCGTTCTGACGCACTAGGGACGAGACGAGGGCGTGATCAGAAGTTAAAAATATATGTGAACGAGGTAGTCGAGTTACGAACTAGATATAACTGATTTATAAGGAACGAAGTAGAACTAGTTACGAATGGACTTAAACTGATAACAGACAGGCTTGTATAGACTGCTTGGAAACGGTAACCGATCTGAATGTGATACAAACGGACTGCCGACAGGCTAATGGCTAGATGCACGTATCGAGAACTGTTTACAAACTAAGTGGGGCCGCACTATAGACACTGCCTGGAGAAAGCAATACGTTCTAGCCTGATCACAACCCGTTTTTTCGATTTTTCAGAACGGGTCCGAACGTATTGAGAACTAGTTTAGTGTGACTGAAGTTTAGAGTAATTACGGTACTTTTATTGAAGTCTTAAACCACAGAACACCCACTATGTTAACAAAACAGCTTATTCATTGTTTGACTCTTGGCAGGGTTTAGGTTACAGTAATTGACCAATTACAATTCAAAAGCAGTGCAGACAATTACCAGAATGACGCCAAGTTTATCAAACCACTGTTCTCGCCCTGCTTTCACTTCATCTTTTCTAGTTGAGATCTTGCTCATTCTATAAACTTCAACTTTGGACCTCTGTTTCAATTCAACTGCCACTGCACAAAAATGACTGCAAGTGAAACGTTAGATTTTGAAATGGCAGTTGTAATATTAGGCTATGGCAATAAAACTAAATGGGAAATCCAAACTTGAAAAAATTAGTTTGTGCCGTATGTGGTCTAACACTGCGCTTGTAGCAAAACTATAAATAGGCACAGCGTGTTGTCAACCTCGAATAATAGATATATTGGCTCGTTCATTTTGTGATTGCTAAAAATGGTGCAACTGTTTGCATAAAATATGTATCATTACTCAAATAGTGAGTGTGACAATCCGGAAACCAATGCAGACCTTGATCAGAGTGTTGAAACATGAGCCCCTCTAAAATGAGTATTTTCTATTTCCAAAGGTCAATACACTAAGAACCATAGTATAGACAGTTGACTGTGGTTACCCTAAGTACAGTAATCGGCTAGCAAAACATTAGTAAATAATGTAGACCCTGATTAGAATGCTCCTGAAAAAACTTTTACATCTGTCTGGTTATTTTGAAAACATAACTTTATTTCGTAATCAGTTTGTTAATTCTTAGGGTACCATAAGAACAATAGTTCCTTGGGTAGTCGGAAGACTTAACCCTTTACTCCGAATGCCACTTAAGACTGATTCACCATGAAAGTATGTGAAAAATAAAAAGATTATCGAGGAGAAAGATAATCACAACTTTGACCGCCTTTGAAATCATTGTGGAAAATTCAGCATTTACTCAAATGCTCCATTTATACTAATGTTTTCTATAGTCATCCGCTACAAAACGTGTCAAAATACGTATCTATGGATAACGGGTTAACGTTTTTAGGTACAATATGTTGTGCAGCATTTCAAATTATTCTGATTGCAGAAATAAAGAAAAGTCGATTCGACGGTGGTACATCTTACGTAGATGAGAATATTGATTTCACATCTTGGCTGACCATAGAACAAGATCAAATGTCACTGAAAGGTATTTCTTTTATTATGCATGTATTTGTTGTGCTAAAGTACAATGCTTAAGGTAATATTCACCACAGTCTGTTGGTAACAATATGAGCACAGCTGTACAATTTGTAACCTTGTATTTAAGCTTTCCAAACAGCGAAAACCTCAGTCACCTGTCATGTTGAATTTTTTGCGACGGATCATGAAATAGTTGCTAGGTGGTAGAGAAGAAATACAGAAGCTTATGTTCCTACTGATAACAAACAGACTGAATATGCAGTCTGATCAATGTATCATTATGTTTTGGATTATACTTTAATAATTTTATAATTATAATAATAATTACATTTTTCACATATTTTTTAATATCATTATCACTATTACTTGTCAATTGAGAAGAAGCAACAACGGTAGTACAAGCAGTAGTCTGATTCATTTGTTTGAGTCTGTTGCTCACAGATTTTAAACCAGTCAATTAAAAATGTTACATAAAAATTGAAACCAGTCACAGTTTCTTTGTGACTGGTCTTGGTCCATACTATATACATAAGCGGTCATGTCCAATAAAGTGCTGTACGGCCATAAAGGTTTAAATATCAGTATATAATGTTTGTAAAAACAGGTGATTGTCATTGGTTTAATCCTCTTATCACCTTGTGAAAGCAACCCACTGGGGAGGGACATGGTGGCGGGAGGCTAATCCCCCAGCTATTTACAGATGAGTTGTTTTTTTGTGAAAGAGTGTCTCTAAGTCAAGCTAGTCCGATAACATAAGCACCACATATAAAAGTGTTGCCTCATTTGGTAACTATTATCGGATCAGCTATTTTGCTGCCAATGTCGCCAAATGGCACCATTGCAAATAAGGTCTTGAAAGGGCAGCGTCTGATCAGGGACTTCTTTTTTTGCCGTATAAAAAGTCTAATCATAGAGATATCAGAAAATGTACAGTTATTTCTATATTATTATTTTTTTGTTTTCGTAGAAAATATTTAATCTAAAAACCAATTGCGATCGACAATTTTAAATTTGGCCCGAAAGTGTTAAACCCATACCATGCAAATGGTC
>JAULCE010190747.1:0-11512 GCA_032359355.1 Macoma nasuta | reverse complement strand
ATTTTTGTATTTTACACCTTTTTTGTACGAGTCCTACAAAGCACTCCGAAATATTTTACAGATCGATGTAACCTAGAACTGTCAATTTATCCCTGTCAAAATCTCCACCACATTTACAGATAGTAGTACACGCCATCTCCACAATAATACATTTTCACCTGCTACGACATCCTCTCTGTCCGGATTACAGTTACATGTCAAAAGTTCTCGACAAGACACTGATGCCTGTGGAAGTAATGACCATAATGGTTCCCATTAACGAGGGCTCTGCTGCCAGCCCCATTCGGATGGACTTGGAAGTTGTGGTGCAGGGACCAAAGCTTGTCCCAAACAATGACCAGATTGGTATATTACACGTTTTGTGTGTTCGTACAAAGCAGATGCAGTTGGTGGAATTGTATCTATTGACCTTCCTTTGCGGCTAAACAATGCCCTTCTTGCCTAATTTACACTCGTGGCTGAACTAGTTCTGTCATACAGGAGCACAACGTATCTTTCTAATGTGCGAACCTCTGATGGCAGTGTCTCAAGAGAAGGATTGTTGAAAATTCTCTCAAACGCTTGTGTAACATTATTAAATACCACTCAAGGTCCCCAAGCCGTGTTTTACCTTTGTTCAGGAAGGAAGATGTCTGGTCACCCCCAGTAAAAGCATGGAAGGCAGGAAGAGCTTTGTCTGGACAATAGAGTGCACAGTGTCTAATGCCATCTCTGGAAACATAGCGAGTATAAACACGTCTGTGTCACAGGTTCGTATCATGAATTGTTTTGTATCAACTCTTTGCAGAATGAGCCGCATGCAAGTGTACCCTACTATCAGCCTCTTCATGAGAACATGAATCTATGTCATGTCTTCTAGTGGCTAATTCTGTTTCTCGCCTTATACAACTTTAATGCTACAATCTGCCAGATATTTGAACACTACCTATTTGTATTCATTTACATGGAGGAAAGGTTGCTTAATTACAGATATTCTTGTGTCTGGAAGAACTTTTCTACGAGCACCAGTACTCTCTTTGATCTACCTGAGGTTAGGTTATCAGGAATGTATTTATCTCATACAATATTGAGTCTGACAACCAGTACTAATTGGAGCATGATGTATTGCGTGTATACAATTTCCGTGTAGTCTTCAAATATTCGACATCCTGTCGTTTTCAACATATTCACAGACACTGCTCCTTCAATAATCACGACTTCCACTATTGGTCGATCTACACACCACATTATCTTATCCTCTAGGTGTTTGAGTAGTTCAGACTTTGTGCCAGATTGAAGACATCCAAAATGGGACAGTGCAGATGGAAAAGAAGCATTTTCTTGCGAGAAAAATGCATCTAGATTCCCTTCACGAACCTGACAAGCTATATACAACTTCGCAAACAAGGAACAATCTTGCTTAAAGAAATAAGCGTTTGCCTTTCTTTTGACACTTGTCTTGTAGTCTGTCTACTAAACAGAGGAAATATGTTTTGTTTCACAGGACCAGTTCATTTCATGTATTTTTTCTCTAGACAATCAGCTACGAAAACTGTATTGCTCTCTTCCTACACGTTCATCGGTTCTTATAGTCTTTGAAGTGTTATCATCAGCGATATCTCTTGACCCTAGTATCATTAAATCATCTGAACTTTCTGCAAACCGATTGCCTTTGCCCTATTTCGTTGACACTAGGCAAGTCACACGTTTCACGAATCCATCCACCACACACCATCCATCTTAGAAGTTGCACATACTTTCCTGTAAGTCCAACAGCACCACCATCTCCCTTAACAAGCTTATTATTCTGCTCATGAGCTTGATCTAGTGGTTGCCCTGAGTAACTATGAACTTTCTAAAACTGAAACTGCGGGAATTCAGTCTCTCTTTGCAAACACCACTCTGTGAAAGAGAGAGTGTCAGACAGACTCTCTGGACGAAACGAACGCTTGGTGCATCAATATGTACAGAGCACAAGCTGATACTTCATGAACATGTAGAGCCCGGCTGACATGAGACACTTAGAAAGTACGCTGATGTGCCTGAAGTTGCCACTTCCACTGTTGTCTAGAAAATCTCTGAGAGTTTTAAATGCAGTCATTTCTATTTACTACATAATTCATTTTTCCATGTGTGTCCGTCTAGTTCCACTGAATTTGCTTGGCAATAGCTTAAAGTGGTTGATCATAAGTAATTGCCGGCGTTTGTCCAGGGTTCGTAAAATGTATGGCATCGGCTACTTTGGAAATTGCATGGCTTATATTCGCTGGGATGTTTGTTTACTCCTAAAACGATGGCGTGATATGCTGATCATGATAATGATTATCTAGATTCTGGTCCTCTGTCACACTGGTTGTTTTCTACTATTTAAAATCATTGTTTGTTAGAAAGCATCGTGTAATCGGATATATATAGAGATAATATAATGTGAATGTTATTGTGTGTATTATTGACCAGTGTGTATGTGTGTTTTGTAAAAGAGTGTGAGTTTATGGCGAATCTGTCCTACATGTAAATGGTTTCTGGTAAATATCTTTGCAAAGCGGTGATATATTTAAATCAAATTTGGTGATAAAACATATTAACCTTTACAACACAAGTATTAACAAGATGTATGTCATTCATAACATGTTTTGGTGAGTTATGGCCCCTTTTGTATAAAGCAGTTAAAGCGGGGGCATTTGCATCCTCATGACTTTTCTTTAAATTTATGACAGAAGTAATCGTAGTTGTTAAATGTTGACTAAGTTACATTAAGGTGTTATATTTAAAGTTATGTGTTTTAGGAATTAGGCAACAGTTTTCATTTTGGCAGCCGTTTTGAAAAATGACCGCCATTCGGCAATATTTGCTTCCTTGTCTTAGGTTTCTTTTTATTTTACCAAGTTAGTGTTAGAGGTGATTTTGTTCAATTTTGGTGCTTTTCTCACGAAGGGGCACGATTTTGCTATAATCATGTACGGAATTGCTGCACTATATGTGTTGGTATCACTTGCTGCCTTAGAAAAATTTTTGATTCGTATTTGTTTTTGTTCTGTTCGTCTATTTACCACAACATTACATCTTGAACTGTTCACGCTAAAATCTATGCCAAGGTTATCGGAAATACACCATTCGGTAAACTCAGATATTGCCATTACCGTAAACCAGTCTGAGATGTTATTGAGGACCCGGAAAATTATACATTTAGGCCACGGAAAATTATACATGTCAGTTTCACGTGAATGATTTTGATGCTTCAACCAATAAGAATCAATGCAGCGGCTGATCCTTCAAGTATGGCTAATTAATTATGCGTCGGTAACCTTAGGTACAGTACGGAAACAATCGTCCATCAATCGCGTTTATTGATCCAGGGTTATGCTTTCCCGGGAATTTCACTACCTAAGTGATGCTACATCAACATGATTGGCGCGTGATTTACGATAATTGGAATCAAGATGGGATGAAAATAATTTACGTACATGCTGATTTCTTTTGCGTACTGCAATACGTGAATAGGCACGCTGTCATGGACTTGTAAATACATACACAAGACAATTTAAATATTTAAGATAAAAAACAGGAACATAAGGTAGTTTAATCAAATTATCTACTCTGTGGTTGTTTTACATGTTACCATCTCGACAAAGTGCATGTTGAGAAAAGTGCTAAAATTAAACAAAATCTGTAAAGTTACAGAATATCTAAAACAAATGTTGACTTTCTGGTCTTTTTATATATTTAACAGCCACTAACATGGATAAAGGCAACAAGTGTAAACCAAATGTATAGTGATCTTGGACAAAACTTTTGTAAATGGTTTCAAAGATTGGCCATAGATAGGCACGGCATTTTTTAAACTAAATCAATAGAAAATAAAAATACTTTTTTCAGATAAGGGAACACGGATGTTTCGAATACGTAATACGTGTGTATTACTTTAATGTTCATCACGTGATACAGTGAAAAATGACACCATGCGTAAAATCAGAGTTGGTCAGAATTGTAAAGCACAGTCTAATTTGAGATGGAAATGGTACATCTATGTGAAATTATGATGTTATATCTTTACTCAATTTAAACCGACCATCGGTCAAATTTAATCGATAAATCGAATAATTTGTTTCGGGCCAATTCCAACCACTAGCATTTAGGTTGAGGCTAATCATAAAAAATAGGAAGTAGAGCACTACTATATGTTGTTGTTTTAACATGTCCACAAGGATGGCTTACCTATAACGGTTGCTTTCACTCTCTCAGACCCAGGAACAGTACTTGCAGGGAATTCCACATGCACAGACGTGATGAAAGACCGTTCATCATTCAGGTCTATTATGACAGGTAAGTTATATTCTCTCTCTGTTCCCTCAGGCTGCAACACAAAAGAAAATACACGTTTTAACCTGAAAATTTTCACTTGTTCCATTGTTTTAACCTTAAATCGCTACTCAAAACTGTGATAATAATTGCAACAGCTTGGATCCAGACGAAGCACTGAAATGATCACCGCCTGATCCAGAGCCAAGCTATTTTACAGTGGGTCAATAAATCAACCAAATATTTGGCAAATTGGCTGAGTATAAATGGAGCTTACAACAATTTAGGCAAGCGACAATTTTAGCATCCGGTTAAGGATCAACCCTTGCAATGATGAATATTTATATAATACCCACTATGCATATTAATTGTAATAACCCTATTATTTGCAAATTAATAATAATTTGGTATTATATGGAAATATATTATATTTGGCTACACAAACTAGTTCTATATGAAAACAGTGCAGTCCTGAGTGACTGGGTGTCAAATAGATTTAATCTTGCTCAGACGACTAATAACTGATCCGCATCAAAGCTGATTTCGAATTTTCTATGTTTTCAATAACAGAATTTGAAACTCCATTAAATTGTTATGATGAGAGAACGTGTGCAAATTATTTTCTGAAAAGCTCTGGATTTTTCTTCGGAAAATAATACAAGCGTCGCTTCCGTGTCAATGATAATATGATCGATGTAATGGGAAAAGGGGCACTCGGACATTGCTAAAATTGTAGGTTTACGATATGCAGTCACATCTGCAAGTGAAGAGGACACTGCTTAAGCCTTAAAATAACAACACGTTGTATATTCCATAACTGTCTGTGTTGTCTGTGTGCCTCGTTTTCCAAAGTGTCGGACATATGATGATGGGGTAGAACAGACTCACCTTAACAAGCATCCTCTTCACAATGGCATCAGACATGGAAGAGGTCTGTGCCTTTATTTTTATATCGATTTGTCCAAGCTTTTTAGGAATGATTGGGAAATATACAGATCCAATAGCTTCAGAAGCAACCTGTAAAGCGAAATAAACAGAAAAGATTTAAAGATTAGTATTAATTTATTGAAACTAAGCTTCAATTCGTTAACTTGTTTATAATGGTAGAGAACAACTAGTGACTCTTATGAATAACAAAAATGTTAACGGCATGAATGATTGAATAACATGCCAATGGTGTGACAGCTGTTCTGTTTGTAATTCCACTAAAACAAGATACTTTGGACTTGCAACACTGTCACCTACATGATAAATTAAATCGGAAAAAATGAAAGAATTGTTTTGCGAAAGGAAAATGCCAGTGTTAGGACGGTGAACACTGTGAGGGAATAATATTCCATTTCCCATGTTTCAAAAAGCCATCTGCTAGAAAGGCGTCAAAAGCTGTGTCTATGATGTAAGGAGTTGATAATAAAATATCTAGTACCGTGACTGTTCTAACAACTGGAGTAGTAGGATCCTGTGGAGATTCAGTCATCAGAATGCTGTCAAATTCTAGGCTCTGTTCAAGCTCAACATAAGTCTGTCGGAAAGAATATATCCTAATATAAACAAATTACAGAGGTTCAAAGGATAGAAGTGTCGCGATATGACTTTTAAGTTTCAGACATTTCAAACAGTGTGTACCTAAATCAGTTACCATGTGCGAATATTGCATCTGGCTATGTCATAAATTGTTTTTCAGTGGTGACAACACAGATATTGTTTGTTCTAGAAAGTAGCAAACATTGTAGATCCTGATTAGATTCCATACCAGAGGTGTGGCGGTTGGTCTGAGTATAAACTTTGTGCAACGTCTTAAGGTTTAAAAATGTACAGAAATGCTCATAAAAAGATAGTGTCAATTTGATCAATATGCATACCTTCAACACTACATCTTCATTCCTATAATTTCTTAAACAAGTATAAATCAACCGGTGCATCCTAGTAGAGGATTTAATTGAGCTATATCTCTTCTATATTTGGTAAAGTAGTTATGTATTGGTACTGGTGACAATTTCACATCAAGCAGTTAAAGATTAGAATAGATGGCTCATGAGAAAGTCGTCTGATTTCGGTATTCATTTGTTGCATTTTGCCTACTTGTTTAGGATCTTAGAAAGAAATAAGAGTTGTTATCACAAATTTGAACCCTCGTCTTTACATAGGGAAATTAAATAATAGTCAACAGTAGCTGTTTGCACCAAAATTCAAAATTGTTGCTTTGCAACAAATTGGATTAAAACATTTATCAGAATAAAAAAAACATTAATAAATCAACCAATATATTTTTCCAAATTATATATCATAGGGCTTAATTTTAGGGCAAACAGCTGTTTCACATCAGACGCCACCTTAAATAGCCAGCAATTGATATGGGACTTACATACAAACTGTCTAGGCTATAGTTGTAAATGTAAACCTGTTATACCATTTGTTATAAGTTCATGGTCATTAAACAGATTTTTAGTATAAAATACTTTCATACAAATGCGTTGGTTTGTAGTTGTGATTGTTAACATGAATTAACACTTTCTCTAAGCTCGGGGGAACTAAAAAGATGTTCAACATAAAATACTTACATACAAAGTCTCTGGGCTGTAATTGTGAATGTTGACCTGTATAACCACTTTCTCTCCTCTCACCACAGAGTAAGGCAAGTTCACAGAGACAAAGAATGGAAGCGACACTTGCAACTGAAATGAGACAAACAAAAAGAGAATCAATCACGGGTCATCGGCTGAGATCGGGCTATCCCAACCCGAGGTTGCTCTGTTCCTAGTCGGAAACGAGGCTTGTCGAGTTTTCGATAGGAATGGAGCAACTGATCTCAGCCGATGGCCCGTGATTGATCATCTTTCTCGATTACCAATATAAAGCATGCCAAAAAATTATTCTTTCGAAGGAAATTCAGGTAGCGTAGAGGCTATGCTTTGTTATGGACGATGACGTCACGTCATCTAACGTTCTTTTCAAAAATGGTTCCTCAGTGACAACAATCGCATTTTACTGAATATTTTCAAGCACATTGGGTATTTCTTTGATACGGTATGATAAATCAACACTGTAATAAACGATATCCATATAAAATACATTGTATTTTATCGTATAATAGAAGAAAAATTACAGAATACTGAAGCGAAACGAATGCTTCCGCGCAGGGGTGATAGACAGCCCATGAAGGATAAGATTTTCCATCACTGCTAATATGGCTATTTTTGGTAACAGACACGCATTTTAGCGAGAAAGCACGTGCTGTGGTAATAAATGTGCAATACGGCGGTATAGTTGAGAAAACATGCACAGTGTAAGTGCCATTTAAACACAATGGCTAATACTTCTTGTGCGAGCTTAATAATATTTTATAAACATATATTTAAGACTATATCTTATCTTAACCAGGAAACAACGAATGTTATATGATAAAAATACTTAATGGGCACGCGTGACATCATAATCAAATATTCTGCAATTTAACCCTTTGATGTGAGACAAAGTATGTGTCGGTTATCGATATTGTAATCCCCAATAAGAGGGTTCGTGGAGAATTATACTGTATGAAGTTTAATTGAACTGAAACCGGAATCGGGACTAAATTAGATCGGTATAATCACTGGTTAAAATGCATTATGTGGTTTCTGAGAAGACAGAGAGATAGACAGAGATACACAGATAGAGATAAATTGACATAGATACATAAACATAGAGTGACAGAGAGAGATACAGAGATACATAGACAGATAGATATACATAGAGAGAGAGATACATAGAGAGAGAGAGACAGGGATACATAGACATAGATACATCGACAGAGATACCTAGACAGAGATACATAGACAGACAGAGACAGAGATACCTAGACATAGATACATAGACAGAGAGAGACAGGGATACATAGACAGAGATACATAGGCAGAGATGCATAGACATAGATACATAGACATAGATACATAGACATAGATACATAGACAAAGATACATAGAAAGGGACACCTAGACAGAGATATAAAGAAAGAGATACATAGACAGAGAGACAGAGATACCTAGACATAGATACATAGACAGAGAGAGGCAGGGATACATAGACAGAGATATATAGGAAGAGATGCATAGACAGAGAGAGAGAGAGAGAGAGAGAGAGAGAGAGAGAGAGACAGAAAGAGAGAGAGACAGACAGAGAGAGACAGAGATACATGGACAGAGATACATAGACAGAGAGAGACAGGGATACATAGGCAGAGATACATAGACTGAGAGACACAGAGATACATAGACAGAGAGAGAGACAAATATGAATAATAGAGAGAGAGAGAGAGAGAGAGAGAGAGAGAGAGAGAGAGACAGGGATACATAGACAGTGATACGTAGACATAGATATATAGACAGAGAGAGACAGACAGGGATACATAGACAAAGATACATAGACAGAGATAAATAAACAGAGATACATAGACAGAGAGAGACAGAGATACATAGACAGAGATACATAGACAGAGAGAGACAAGGATACATAGACAGAGATACATAGACAGAGGGAGATAGGGATACATAGAGATACATAAACAGAGAGAGACAGAGATACATAGACACAGATACACAGACAGAGATAGACAGGGAAACATAGACAGAGAGACATAGATACATAGACAGAGATACATAGACAGACAGAGATAGATATACATAGATAGAGACCCAAAGGCAGAGAGAGACAGAAATACATAGACTGGGAAAGACAGGCAGAGAGAGACAGAGATACATAGACAGACATAGATACATAGACAGAAAACATAGACAGAGAGAGACAGGGATACATAGACAGAGATACATAGATAGAGAGAGACAGAGATACATAGACAGAGAGAGACAGAGATACACAGACACTGATACACAGACATAGATAGACAGGGAAACATAGACAGAGAGACATAGATACATAGACAGAGATACATAGACAGAGAGAGACAGAGATACATATATAGAGATACATACTCGTATGCAGAAAGAGACAGGGATACATAGACAGGGATTAGACAGAGAGACCATGATACATAGACCGAGAGAGACAAGGATACATAGACAGAGAGAGACAGAGAAACATTTACAGAGAGAGACGGAGATACATAGACATATATTAGACAGAGAGAGAGACGTAGATACATAGACAGTGATTAGACAGAGAGAGATAGAGATACATAGCCATAGAGAGACAGAGATACATAGACAGAGAGAGAAAGAAATACATAGACAGAGATATATAGACAGAGAAAAACAGTGGTACATAGCCAGAGATACATAGACAGAGAGAGACAGAGATACATAGACATATATTAGACAGAGAGAGAGAGACCTAGATACAACGGCAGTGATTAGACAGAGAGAAACAGAGATACATAGACAGAGAGAGACAGAGGTACACAGACAGAGAGAGAAAGAGATACATAGACAGAGATACATAGACAAAGAGAGACAGTGGTACATAGGCAGAGGTACATAGACAGAGAGAGACAGAGATATATAGACACGGAGAGACAGAGATCCATAGACACACAGAGATACCAGGGTGCAGTCACGGTACAGACCTATGCGTATGATCTGAAATTCAAGCGTTGTCGTAATTTCGCTTTGCAATAAAATTATAAAACCATACAAGACTTTAATTTATCTACCATTATCACAACTTATCTTCATTTTTTTGCATTAAACTAGTTAATGAGTCGAAGATTATGTTAGATTTCGGAAACACATGTCACAAGATTGGGTAATAACGCGTCGGGATACAATAGTGACGCAATCCTTCCGCCAGATTAGAGTCCCAGTATCGGCGACCTGACGAGACGGGATTAGGAAGCGGATTTTGAAGGAGCAATAACATGTTGACATGTCGACTCAACTCCTTGTTGGAAACGGGTTAATCCATATTCTATCCGTCAATATTCTATCAGGAGCAAGTTAATTTACAGAGGGATACGGTACTAAAGCTTATTAAATTAACGGGTTTACCGGATTCGCACAATTCGCTGCCGCTTTGGTTGCAGTAAAATACATGTAGGGCTTGTTAAATATAGGTTAGACTGCATTATGACGAATCTTCATTAACTAAACTGGGTGGAGCGTAGCGAAGCAAATTTATTTAATGATGACTCGTCATTTGCAGTCAAATCGATTTAAACCGCTATATAGCTTTTTGAGATAAACATGCACTGTAAATAAGCACACTTTAGTCAAGGAATTTGCCTCATGCAGTCCTTACCTACTCAAACATACATTAAATTTTGATACAAATGCTCTGTTTTCTGTTGCAGATTTAGATATGCATACCTCCAATACAATAACGAGACAAAAAATTAATTAAAACCATGAGCGCTTTAAATGAATGAGAACCTCTAGAAACTTTCGTAGAGGTAATATGTTTAACACTTTCGCCGCAAAATTTAAAATTGTCAGTTGTTAATGGTTTGGATCAAATATTTTAATGAAAAAAAAATCAACAGAAATAATAAAATAAACTTTGACCTTTCCAAAACCCTTACTTCATGTTTTGGCCATGTCGACTTAAGTTGCCTATGGCGATGAAATGGTTAAACACGCGAAGGCGTCCGGGAATAACATATATGGCATTGCAAAGAGTGAATACCCATATAAGTAGGCATATTTGTGTCACTGTGCATGAACTAAGTCTTCACTTTTTTGCATTCGAAACAGTAAGAATACTCCGGCTAAAGGTAATGCAAACACTGTTGAACTTCATCATTTGCAGCGATATAAACGCATTAACCGGGCTAGAGCTGTATAATACCGTATAAAATGAAGCCGTTTAATTATTTTTCAATCAGGCTTGACCAAGACCAGGTAATTTGTACATGAACTGTCTGCCCAGGCTCTGCACTGTTTGCCTGTTGTATGTGGTACCTGAGTGTTATTTGTTGGAGCAAAGGGTAACCTCTAATGTTTTATCTTAAACATGTATACCTACCTTCTTTTACGAAGTGTCATTATGACAACCACAACGACGAGGACCAGAACTGTGGGAAGTGCAGCGAACACAGCAACTACAAGAACAATATAAGGGTAAACACGCATGACGCATGTGCCTGCAGTGGAGCCGTTTACACTGCTTAAAACAGATAGACAAGGGTGACAGTTGTCACCGAACACAACCACCACGACAAAATAACACAGGATATGACTAAATATGACAAAATATGACCAACAAGGACACATAACTGTTGAATGGCTTTGAAAACGTTGTGGAAAAT
>JAULCE010190636.1:0-11513 GCA_032359355.1 Macoma nasuta | reverse complement strand
CTATCTCGGATATTGTGTTTACAGATTTTGTTTACGGATTGATTAATTATCAAGAATTTATGCTGATTTTCTTTTAAAGTAAAATGAGAGCATTAACTGTTGGCTATGCATTCCTATAAAAAAAATCAGAAATCCTCCCTATTTTACTGACCTAAGGAGGTGGGGATAATAGCTGCTTTTCAAACTGCAATGTTGTTATTAATTGGCATCTCATGGGAGGGCCCTTCCTGACTTGGTCAGAATTCTAGTTTATTTTGTTAAAATGTTTGAATCAACACTGGTTACAACGGACAAGTTTTAATTTGGTGGCGAAAGGGTTAATTGTATTGAAATTATTGTAGGAAATTATGCATTTGCTCATATATGCTTATATGAAGATGGTTCATTTAACCACACTATTTTCAATAGTTTTCTGCTACCGAGACAGTAAAAGGCGTTTCTGTGGTTGAAAGGGTTAAATAGGTGAAATCTATCGAATAAAATAGGTGCTTATACGCAGCGCTTCTTTCTGTATGTACCAGATTTTGCAACAGTTCTTCACAGCTTAGGAGGATGCATTAATAGCGGATGAATAATTAATACTTTGAACGTGGTTAATAGGTCAATTAACAGGCGGTACCAGTGATGTGACATTGGTTCTCGTCTTGATTATTTAAACCCTTTTACTCAATATATGTTATTTTTAGACCAATCCACAAGGTAAACATCTGGTGAAAAGGATGAATATCTTGGCAAAAGGAAAATGGAAAATTTGCTGGCTGATTATGAGCAAGTGCTCCATTTCTCCCAATGTTTCAATAGGAATCTACTACAGAGGCATCAAAAGGTGCTTCGGATTAACTCTTTTCTCCACAGAAGGGCCTTTAAGCGCCTCTGTAACTTGAATGACTATTTCAAATATTGTGGGAAATTGAACATTTGCTCACTTAGAGCAAATGCTCCTTTTCCTACAATGTTTTCATTACAATTCAAACATTTGGAATTTTCCCTTTCCCTAGATATTTATATTGTTCATCAGATTTTTTCCTTAAAATGGATTAGTTTGAAAATAGCTTGTGGATAAATGTCCAGATTGTATTGTTTAAACCTTTACTTAATACATATGCATATTCACATTGTTTGCAAGTAGTGTAGACCCAGATTTTCTGACCAACTTTTTAACTTCTCTGCCAAAGCCTGTGTGGTTACCAATCATAAGAATTGTCTTTCGAGGACCATTCTAATGAATCGTCACAACATAAGAGTTTTGTCGTGAAATAAAGAATTTAGAAATTTTAACTTAAGCCTTGAAAGTTCACTTTTGTTTATGTCATATTTTGTTACTTTCAGAAGTAAAAATTGCTATGACGAATAAAGGGAGATAACCAGACATAAAAGATAAACCAAGGGAGATAATGCACTATGATGAATAAAGTGAAATAACCTATAACATACCAAGGGAGATAACTATGATGGACATAACATAAAATGAATCATCAATTTTACAAAACAACGAAGAAAAAAAGGTAAGTCTATGTAACTGACCACTTTGTGGCATTGAAAGGTATGGGTGAGTTTAACCTGTTCAACCACATGCTACTTTTAGAGTTATCCACAAGGAAAGAATCTGATGAAAAGGATGGATACCTAGGCAAAATAAAAGTGCCATTTTTATGCCCCACAACTAAAAGAGGGACAGCCTATAGATTTGCCTGTGATGCCTCTGTAGCAGATTCCCTTAAAAAACATTGTCTGGAATGGAACATTTGCTTATTATGAGCAAATGCTCAATTTCCCATAATGTTTTAAAAACATTCAAATTTGACATTTAAATTTCTATCAATTAGAAGCTAATGGATAGGAAAATATGATATACCCTTAGCCTGCTATGATAATGTCGTCTGCTCAAATTGTCGTCTGCTTTAATTTTTAAACATCGTCCGATTGTTCTCATATTTACTGAACTTTTTGTCTGAGTGTCAAATAGCTTGGATCCAGATCAGACGCCAAGTAACTTGGCTTCTGATCTTGATCCAAGCTGTTTGAATTATCATAGTAGTCGCGAACAGCAGGCTAAGGGTTAAAATGATTAGATATTCCTTCTTTTCATCAGTTGATCTCCTTTTGGATGAGTCTAAAATGGCATGAGAGGTTAAGGCTTAAGTTCATTCATCCAATCAAGGAAATGTATATTTGATGTAGAGTTGCTTCTTTCTAAATTGAAAGTCAGGCAGAGGTCCATGGTTTTATCAATTACATGAACATTTTCGCAATAGAATGTAAACAAACTTGGACCAAGTTTCATGTGCCTAAAGCTAACACACACGATCAGGCTAAGAATGTTACCGACATGGTGTTGTGGTCGGCTTTGTAAAGAATACTCTTTGACTTTGTAAGGGGTTTTGGATGGCAATTTAAATGAGTACCTGAGTACTCGATAGGAAGAATGACCGAGTACCCGAATACCAATTATAGTACTCGTTCCTATCCTTAATACCTACCCTATCATGATTGGCGCAGCCGGAATTAGACAAGGATTTCCGATTGTGTCGGGTCATGCAGCGAAATCAAAATGGACCAATCACAATCGGGAATGCGATGAAATCTAGACATTGTTTGCATTTGACACAAAAATTTTAACAGGAAGACTTGTTGTTTACCATTTATGAACTTTTGCTTTTTCAATTTCAAGCCCGCATACTCGCAAAGTGCAAGATCAAATTAGGAGGCGAGATTTCGGGCACTAGCATTTTTTGTGAATGAAAGATTTCGGCCGTTTAACCCCCATTTCTTATCGGCGATCTTCACTCATTTTCCAACTTTGACATATCGCGGTTAGTGCAGTGTGTTTTGTTCATTTAATGTTCAGGAGTTTACTGAGCGAAAAAATAACCTAATGATCGCTTATTTGTTTAAATTGCATATGAATTACAAAAAGTTGAGCGTAACGAAAAAAATGAAGGTATCCCTAATCTACTGCGTTGGGTACTGTTAAACACTCGGGACTGGTAATGGTATATATGGTATTGTATAAGAAGACTATATACCAGACCAGAATTTTTATACAGCTTCATTCAATTCCGGCATTTTTTAAGGGGAATAAGAATTATCTGAGCCATCTTTAAGCTTTCAATGATGGCAGGGATACAAATACTGATATTACTGATGTGTTAAAGCATGAATTCATAATTTGTTTGGTCACAGAATTTGAAAGTCTTCAGAAATGCTTTTGTCTGACAAAATCAAAATTGGGCTGGTACATGTTTTGTGTTATCATTGATTTAGTCTAAATTCTCTAATACATAGGAACAATACTGATTATTTTACAAAGTCAATATGAGTTTCAAAGATTTTAAATACTTGAAGCAAACACAATACTCAAAATTGGTTATCAAAACAGCTCCTACAGGAGTTTCTATTCATAGTCTACTCAATTTGCAAAACATAAGTATATAGGTTAGATTCATGACTATTTAAAGCTGAATATAAATGAAAATTTGTTCTTTGCTATATGAATCCTGTTTATGCGCGCTGTTTAAACGCGTTGGTAAAAATTCCCTATATCAAGACAGAATTCAATACAAAATTTCATATTTGGGCCAAATGAATTATCACATGTATGCAGAGATCCAAATTAGTGTGCATTTTTCCTTTTCTCCGCTCGCAACCTTTAGACTAATCCACAAGAAGAGAATCAGATGAAAAATATGAAAATTTGGGCCAAAGAAAAAGGCCATTTTTTAATTGTATTGAAAATATGAATTCATTGTAGGAAATGGAGCATCTGCTCAATGCGAGAAAATGCTTCATTCGATAGCCATCAGTTTCAGAGGAGCTAACAGGCACTTCTGTGTAGGAAAGAGTTAAATATTCTTCAATCTTTTTTTACTTTTCTCTACCAAATCCTATGTTGTGACTATGCATTAGAATCATCTTGGACAGACAACTTGTGGTTTGGTTGCGAAATGATTTCAGCATTTGTGACATGCATCTTATTTTGGTCCCCGACAGCTGGATCAGTTCACTGTAACCCTTTACCCCATAAAAGCACATTTAAGGAGAGGAATTAAATAAGCTTTTAGCTTTCATTTTAATCCTTTTCTAGCTGTAATTGTATATTCATGTATATATGCTTCTGTTGTAATTTATATTAAATAAATATATTTAAACTAATCAGTTGAGCGATTTAGGACCATCATGGTGCTCTTGTTTTGTTTTCAGTCTCCGGCACAAGTATGACCATAACTCCATCAGCTGTATGGCTGAATAAGGTACCAAGCAGAGAACTTACCATGGTATGTGCTTTGACATCAGCAGAACAAAACCTTCAGGTTGAAAACCTGCTGTACCTTAATATAGTTCGGCGTAGTAAAAGGGAAGGTGGCATCAATGAAACAGGTGTAGTTATTGCATCAATACCAAAAAGTGAC
The DNA here is from genome assembly GCA_032359355.1 of Macoma nasuta. Taxonomy (NCBI): domain Eukaryota; kingdom Metazoa; phylum Mollusca; class Bivalvia; order Cardiida; family Tellinidae; genus Macoma; species Macoma nasuta. Next base: position 7,104 of record JAULCE010190636.1, on the reverse strand, counting down.
AAACCGCCGAAGCTAGGAACAGTAAATGATATAGTACAAAGAAATCCGGTACTGACAGGAGAAATGCGGCAAGATGACAGTACCGGTAGCAATAGGAACATTGCACAGTTGACAATGACCTGGAATACTTCACAAATACAATGCCAAGATGAAGGAGATTATGAGTGTATATTTGGTTACCTTGATATGGGCTTTGATCCTGCATCTACAAAAGTAACTGCAACATTGTCTACATCAAGTAAGTAAAAAAATTCTGGTAAAAGTTCCCTTCAGATATGAAAGTGACGCCAAGTCTTCAGCGAATAAAAATTCCACTTGTCTACTCGTATTAACAAGTAGAATTTGGACAGGGGGAGTGAAAGATTCCATATCAGTCGTCCTGCAGGGCCAGTACAAACATATCTGACAAACTGCTCTTAACCTGCCTCATGTAATCGAAGCCAATATAAGGCAGACCTCTTTGAGACTGTCGTGAGTATCCAGAGTGGTCAATGCGAGCGATAGTGATAATCTTTCAACCGGAAGTCAGTCGAGACATCCATTATGGAACCTCACAAATATTCTACAGTATTCTGTGGGATGAATATATCTCATCTTTATGACTTAATCAGTTCCATAGCATAATCCATGTGCATGATGATATTATGTTTTGGGTATTATTTTACCATAATATTCTCAGACTTTGAAACCCAAATGTCTTCTACCTTAAGTGTAGTGCTTCTAGATATTTGAAGTATGCAATTGATCTTAAGCCTGATAATGTGTTAAGGCCAAACATTTAAATATGAAAATGAATAGCTGACCAAAGAGTAAAACATGTTGGTTCTCATTATTTAAATGTTTTGTTTTATTTTCATAAACTCCCTTTTAGAATTTCCCATAAAACAAACATTTATCTCTTTAACTTCCATTAAACAGCCACTTTGACAAGTAAATTTGAGAACCTTTGACATTTTGATTATTAAACTAGAAAATGTGTCCATAGGACACAGATGCCCACACTTCCGCTTTGTCAAAAATGCCATATTTTCACAAAAATAAAGGGGCGTAACTCCGAAATGACTTAAGTGGTTTACATGGCTGTCGAACATGATCAAGATATTATGGTCACTAACATGTGTGTAAAGCTTGGTGAGAATTTGACAAATACTTTTCAAGAATTAGATCATACAAAATCTTTGGGACGTACGTACGGAGGTCCCCTCCCGACTTGAGTGCAGACACTATGACCTAGATATAAATTTCTTATGGGTTAAAGTATGTGTTATAAATGTGCATATACTTACTCCAGCTGCTTTTTCTTACCTCATGTAGAAACACGGCCCGACCGGAGGACAACAATCTGTGGCGTGTGCTTTTAAATATTCACGCAGAAAACCTGTTTTTCGTAATTTAATAAAAATGATATATATTGTTTGGATTTAGCCAACGTTCTGAAATAGCCACACCCGCTGTACAGTAATTTGCAGAGCACATTGAGGTTAAATTAAAAAGATTGTACAACAGTGAGAAGCAAGACCTTTCAATGTGTTTCCAAAGTAGTGTCTGATCACATGGATCCAGATTAAGTTAGTAGCCCTCTGACCTGGCTGGGCTTTCACTAAACATCTTGAGTCGAGATCGAGCTCAAACTCTAGATATTGACCTCAATTTAATTGCTACTGCACTATTACTTCTACTGCCAGTGAAACATTTCCATGTTTCACTGGCAGTCAAAATTTTATTTTAGTGTAGTGGCAATGAAAATGAATGAGATATCCAATGTTGAAACTTTGAGTTTGAGCACGATCTTGACTCGAGATGCTAAGTGAACGCCAAGCCTGGGTTTACATTGTTTTCAAAGGATGCATAAACTGTTTTCAGCACTGAAAGGATCAAGCTGAAATTTGTCATGAAATACCGAGTTTCAACGAGTACCTTTGTCTCATGAAGCTCTTACCTTTAACTACCCGCCCAGATCGTGTTGTTGTTGTTGTTTGCTGCTGCTGCGGTGTTAACACCTGTTTCGAGGCTAGGCCCGACGCTAGAGCTGATTGCGAGGGTGGCTTCGGTGTCTGGAACTGTGCTTGAAACTGCATCACACAGCCGTAAGAACAGAAATTGCGGACAGAGGCGTCGCTCATGGTCAAGTGATACTGAGCGGGCACAAACTTCCGACACTGGTCGCACATCACTGCCTGAAAGCAAAAGAAAACTATAATGTGCACTGTTAACTAACCCAAATTTGTCAAATCCAATATACATCACAAGAAGATTGCAAACAGTGCAGACTTAGAGCAGAAATTCCTACAGAAACACTATGATCAAGGTCTGCAAGTGAAATCCTAATTGACAGATTGCCGAAGCGCGTCCACTAAAATCAAGGGAGAAAACTCTTATCATTTCCAACAAAGCAGACGGACATGACGACACTATTGCGTCTGTATGAAGCGGTAATATGCGAGACATTCTCCAGGAGCACTGCTTCAACACTTTTACATAAACATAGCAAATTACATTTCTTAATATAAAACAACGCTTATCTACGCCACATGTCGGAGAAAATTGCAAACAAATTGTTCGCCATTTTCTCCGACATCTGACGTAGATGAGCGTTGTATGGACGTCATCACAGGAATGACACAAATGATCTGCGTTATCTGATTGGTCAATCGTGTTTGTCGGTGATACGTCAATTATGGCAACTTTGTGAAAAATTGATCCAGCAGATACACCGTATCAGCTATCGTACTACTGAATGGGTGCATCACCCCACATCCTCAAACTAGAGACTCAAGAATGGTAGAAGCTGCAAGTCATTCTCCAGTCTCTAGTCTGAGTATGGGTTAGAGAATTAAAGCTCAGATAGCCTTCTTAATAGTGTAGACCCAGACTAGTTGCCATGTCTATGACACAGCGTCTGATCAGGATCTTACATTTTCTATGAATAAAGTAGAATTTGATCAGACTTAACATCTGATCCAGTAAAACCTGTCTTGAGCTGCCATCAAATCAGATATAGTGACTGTTAAAGGCAGTTTGCCCCTTAATGCCAAAGTAATGTAGAAAGCTCTTTTGATGGCTTTCTGTACTACTGTTGTTCTGTATTAAGAAACCACCAGTCTTAAAAATCGCAAATGCCTCGTTATTGAACGGCTGCCTAATACAGCTTTAACAAAATGATCCACACTGGTCTCTTCAGCCGTGCCACTTACTTGGTTCGACGTCGCCTGTAGGTTGACCCTGTACAAAGATAGACAGTTCAGTGAACAGAACAGCTGGTACTTATTGTTCGCATCCACTCTCTCAATCATGTCAAAATTATTTTTCTTTGCCCCACACCAGGCACAGGGCACTGTCTTCTTGAATTTGTTACGGAACGTATTCACACACATAAAACTACAGAATCGTTTCTGCTGGCCCTCGAACTGTATAAACTGCGACGTCTGGTTTTCCGTTTGACAGCTTGTGCCGCAGTTAAAACAAGGGTTAATTGTAAGTTTGTTAGCATACTGGAATGCAGAGAAGCATGGATCACTACACAGTTTGTTTGATTTCCCGTCGTGTTTGAGCTCGTGTTTGACGGGGCCCGTCTTCCCGCACACAGCACACAGGAAGTTGCCCTTTGGTGGCACGGAGGCCTTTCCGTTTTCCATCTTGGTAGTTTCGAAATCCTGATTATTCTTCTCCTCAAACTGCTGCAGGCATTTCTGACTACAGAAGTCCTTAAACGTCCCTTTATCTCCTACAGGGGCCATGAACGAGTCCCCAACCGCTGCCAGGTCCTTGTTACAGAACGCGCACAGCTTCATCCGCTTGACAAACTCGTTGTTACACGTGGCACTACAGAAGTGTTTCATCTCACTGCCGACCCGCCAGCAGAACTTGGCCTTGTTTGTCTGGTGAATCTGGGAAGAGCAGTAGCTGCATGTGACACTCAGGTTAGCCTGAAACTTGCCTAGACACTCCTCCCCACAGAAGTCCAGACCCTGCCAGTTCAAGAACGGCTTGGACGTACGGACATTCATCAGCTGGCACACGTTACACGTCTTGTATGGCTGAGGCTGAAAAACCATCAGTGGAGAATGAAATTCCTACTGTAAACCTAAAGGGACATCATTAAGCGAACAAATTAATCTCTAGTGACCTAATAAACCTAGGTTAATCTGACCCCCACCACTAGAAGCCCTAGTGTCTGAATAAATATAATTTTGAGCAAATGTCATGATTCCTATAATTGATATCCGTGGTATAAGTTAACTAGCTTGAATAATTGAAATTAAAATAATATAAAAATAAGAAGAGTTCACTGAATCGACTGATTAACCATAATTTCAGATATGATAAGCCTATCACTGATCAGCCATGCTTACCGGAGTAGCGCTTGATTTCAGCGCGGCAGCAGTTGCAGGTGCCTTCTGTACTGCTGATGATGGCGTGACATTGTTCTGCGTCGGTTTTTCTGGCTTCTGTGTCGTTGTCTCCGCGCTCTTCAGGTACGTCGTGGGACTGCTGCGGAAACGCTTGAAGCAGGTGTCATCACACAGGTGCTTTACGTCGCCGTTCCTCACTATGTTGTACTTGCATTTGCCAACCTGAGTTTAAAAAATCTTGTTTAACCCTTTCCTCCACACAAGTTGCAGATGACTAATGAAAACATTGTAGGAAATAAAGCATTTGCTCGTCACGAGCAAATGCTTCCTTTCCTGCAATGTTTTCAATAAAATTCAAAAATTGCTTTGTTCTTATGCCTTCATATTTTTCATCAGTCTCTTTTCTTGTGGACAAACTCATTCTCGTATTGTGTAGTCTAGGGTTAACAAATATTTCAGGTTAAACTGGATCAGTCACGGAATTCCATCTCATGACACCGACCTGATCACAAGCCATAGCCATGCCCCAACCAGAAATGTGTCCATGGATGTCCCCACTTCAGCAGCCTTGCCATAAATATTTCAAGGGAACTAACTCATTTCTTTTAGTGGCTACAACCACAAACAAACCCCCTCTTCACCAATATTTTAAGAACTCTTTTCTTTTAGTGGCTGCAGTCACAAACAAACCCCCTCTCCACCAATAATTTAAGGGAACTTGCTGTGCTTTTACTGAATGCAGCAACAAAGGAACTGCCACGTGCAAAACTTAATAATTAGACTGATGTACTATTTAATGGCAATAGGTTATGAACTTTTGGAGATAACATACAAGGTTGGGGGGGGGGGGGATTAAATAGGGAATAAATGATATGTACAGTCAAACTTCGTTGGCTCATGCTCGGTTGGCTCGAATTTATGCTTGTCGAACAAATTATTAATGGACAAAAACATAAAGATTTTTGTTGTGTAAGCACTTAAATTAATTGCAGGGACTATTTTGATAAATCTCAATTACCAGAAGTTCAAATGAAATTCGAACTTCCGGTAATTAAGGCTTATCAAAATAGTCCCTGCTACTTCGAGCGAACGAAGTTTGACTGTATTATGTATTTAAGGGATAAGTGTTACCTTGCTACACACTATGCACTTCTGAATCTTCGACGTCTTGGGCTTGGGCGCTGGTTTTTTCTCCTCCCTGATAGCAATCACATCGTCATCTTCTGGCTTCTCTGTTGGACAGACAACAGCACGATATCATACAGAGCACCAGTATGATGAATATGCGACACATTCTGCTACAACACTTTCAAAGCAATGATACTTTGTCCTCTATCAAAAGCTTAATTTTAAGCATAAACCCTTTCACCGCATTAGGCACGTCAAATCATTGCAATCAGTGCCGTCCCAGACCCGACGCTGCCTTAGGCTGTGGCGGCTGATCAGGGACTTCACTTTTTACTACATGAAGAATATACTCCATTCCCAATAATTTTTTCAATAAAATGGCGCTTGTCTTTAACCTAGATTTCCATCCTCATTATCAGCAAATGCTCCAATACTACAATGTTTTCAAAGCCATTCAAAATTTGTGTTTTCTGTTCTCCCAGATTCTATTTCTATTCATCATACAATTAAGTACAGTCAAACCTGACTACAGCGGCCACCAAAAATGCGACTTATTTTAGAAATTTATGACAGGTGGCTTCTTAATGCAGGCTGAAAGTAATGCATAAAGCTCCTACAGGAGCTTTATGCATTACTTTCATCCTGCCTTAAGCAACCACCTGCCTTTTTATCAACCTGTAGCTATTCAAAGACTGACCGCTTTAGAGAGGTTTTACTGTAGACTGTTAAAGTTTTGAAATATGGCCATTTAGTGAATTCCACTTAATATTCATATATGACAAACAGAGTGGACCTCTGCTCAGAGGGCTCTTCAACGAGTCCTCTGATCTGGGTCTACACTTTTTGCAAAGGCATATAGATGGTAACTTGTTTCCCGCACTAAAAGGGTTAAAGTGCGTAACACAAAGAGAACACATGTAGGATATAGATTATATTTCAAAAATTAATTGTTTTCAACAATATTTGTCCCAAGTCATTCATTTATGAGGTTGGTATTTTTATCTTGTGTGTGTCCTTCATTTATCGTTGGTATTACACATAAACCCTCAAACAATTTATTTATAGTTACTCGAACAATATCAGATAGAAAACACTTGGCTTGTTTGGGAGGTTATATGATTATCCTCACCTCTATACTTATTTGGAAAGGTTATCTTTTTGTAGCCTGGGAAATATCCGGGCTTTATAGCTATATAGCAATGTGAAATATAAAAATCCAGAAATGAATCTGTTTTTAGGGTGTTATGTTATATTCAGAATCTTGAATTCGTGTTCATGAATTATAAGATTATAAAGTCTGTCTTTTGAAAATGATAAAAACTTGCCAAGTCTTGTTTTTTATCATTTTCAAGAGGCTTAATTATTTTATAAATCCAATAATTCATGAGCACTCATGTAAGATCCTCAATATTCAAAATGTTTAAATCCTTTAATTTCTTTACTAAACACTGTGGTGTGACCAATTATTATACCCCCACTTTTACAAAGTGGGGGCTATACTGGAATCGCGCACGTCCTTCCGTCCGTCCGTCCGTCCGTCCGTCCGAGATTCTGTTCCGGAGCATAACTTCGAGAGGATTGATGCTAGAGGAATGAAACTTCATATGTATATAGACCTCGATGA
>JAULCE010190525.1:0-11514 GCA_032359355.1 Macoma nasuta | reverse complement strand
GGTTTTGTGAGCGCGGCAAGCTTTGAAATCTATGCCTACTCTTCTTTGAAGTTTGCCTTGCCAAGTTGGATAACATCTTAAATGGACGATGAAGACGATTTAAGCGGACAACAATATCAGCTGAGAGCTAAGGTTTAATGTTATCACTAATCCATCTACATGCAGTATACGAATCAGTCATGGACTCTGCAAACAGCTTGGATTCAGAAAAGCCGCCGATGTCTCCCCTGTAGCCAAACATTTTCAGAACTTTTAGATTTTAAATTCGTTGTACAAGGAACAAAATCGACAATTTCGCAGACCAAAATATATCATGGGTGCTAATATCTTTTGGAAGACTGTAATGTAAAAACGAAATTGAAGTAACATTTGCAAACAGCTTTGAGCTTGATCAGACGCCGAGTAACTCGGCGTCTGATCAAGCTCCAGGCTGTTTGACACTCAGATTGTCCTTATTCTACTAAAGAACGTCAAATAAACAAATTCAGAAATGAGAAGACGATAAAAAGTGCAGACGAAAATATAGCAGACGACAAGTGTCGGTCTTTCAAAGGATATGATAGAAGCAATGTGTGTTCCATACATGTCCAGCAAGGTTGGCGAGGAAGTGATTGGACAGGTCAATCGGCGTGGGTTTGGTCGTCGTTGCCTTGTAGTCCATCATAAGCCCCGCCTCTTCCGTCAGCTCATACGTCACTGTCAGACTGACCTCACCAGGAAATCCCTCCGCGCCATCTTCATCGACGTACGTCAGCACGAGTTTAGAACTGTCTATTTTTCCATCAAAATATCGCTGGAAAAGAAGTGCAAATATAATTGAACTCTTTCGGCGCCGTAGTCGCCTAAACGCGCCATGACAAATAGTGCAGTCCCAGATCAGCCGCTGCCTTTCTGAGGCGGCGTCTGATCGGGGACTTCACTTTTTGCAATATAAATAAGTATTATAATAGAGGTATCGGAAAGGGTAACTTTTTTATTATATAATAGTTAGTTTCATTTCGTTAAAATATTTCATCTGATACTAGTCACAGCAGACACATTTAAATTTGCGGCGAAAGGGTTAAACTGTACTTGTTTACAATACGACACAGTTTACAAAAGAACGCAAATTATCTCTATGTTGGTAGGTATATTTGTTCCATGTCAATATCGGCAAATATCGCATTTGCAAATAGTGCAGTCCCTGAGACGCCGCCGCCTTTTTGCCATACAAATAAGTTCAATGAAAGAGACACCGGAAAACTAAGTTCATTTCTCTACAAATATTAATATATTGTTTTCTTTTTCTGAAAACAATTGATCTTAAACTTGTCGCAGGCGACATATTTTAATAAACATATTTCGATCAGAGATAAGAACAAAATGTATTTGCAAAATATTTCAAATGGAATTCAATCAGAATAATCTTATAAAGTGCATTGTGGTATACGTCGGGACATTCGTGAAGCAGAAGAAAAGAAAAATAGAAAATAATATATATTAGTATGGATCTCATCTCTTAGAGGGAGTGCCTACCCTTGTGAGGCCGATAAAGCCGCCGTGACACATGTTCATCCCCAGGGGATCATTCTTGGAGACCTCGAACTTGATCCCGTCCAGTGTGAAGGTCCCGGCCGCGATCCTATTGGCAACGCGACCACATATACAGCCGAGGAAGGATATGTTGGCCTCGTAATCTGGAAAAGTAAAAACATTTGTATGCCAAATTTAACCCTTATCCTGCCGCCAAAAACAAGTCCGCTAAATTCTGGTCTGCTTGATCTTTTAACCGTGTTTGATTCTTTTGAAATGTTGTCCCAGTGTCGAACAGCTTGAATCCGGATCAGACGCCGAGTTACTCGACGTCTGATCCTCGTCAAAGCTGATTGACGAAATCAATTTTGTCGCGATTCTTGATAAGGGTTAAAACGGTCGTCTACGACAAGTTTCAGATCAAACATGTTCACGAAAAGAAAAGGTTAAGATTGTTAGCTACGACAAGTTTCAGATCAAATATGTTTACGAAAAAAACAAAAAACAAAATATAGAATATAACATTACAATTGTCGCTACCTTAGGATGAGACTTATTTTATGGCGAAACAAGTGAAGTCGACTTGGAAAGGCGGCGGCTGATCTGGGACTGCACTTCTTGCAATGATGCCATTCCTGATCAGACGCCGCCTTGGCGACATTGGCAGCGAGACAGTTAACACTTTTGATGCCATGGTCGCAGAGAAGGGAATTGCAAAAAGTGCAGTCCCGTATCAGACTCCGCCTTCTCAGCTGTGTGGTGATTGTAGGCTGCTAAATGTAAGTGGAACTAACACTCTCAGATATTTCAAATTCAGCATTTTATAGATTATTTTGACTATTCAGATTACAGAATTAACCAAGCAGGGCTAGGGACCACCCCTTCATAGAGGTCCAATTACAACTGGGTTGTAAAGAAGGACCGATGCGGCATTTGAAATTAGTGTAGCTTTTTTGTAATTAAACACCGCAGAGTGCCACATTCGTTAAAGTAATAAGCCTTCAATTATGACGCTAAAAGTCTGAGTTCTCTTGATAATGTCAACATACGCTATCGTCACAATAGCGCAAGAACCGTTCAATATCTGATATTGTATTTACCTGCCCTTATAATATAACCCTTGCCCTACCAATCGTGATCATCGTAATATCTTCAAACAGCTTGCCTCCGGACAAGACGCCGAGTAGCTCGGCGTCTCGTCCGGATCCATGCTGTTTGACACTCAGGCAAACGTTTCACTACATAATAAAGCGAATCAGATAATTATTTAAAAGTCAAGCAGACGACACTTTCAGGGAGACGCCATTTTTACGCGGTAGGTGTGAATGGTTTATAAATATTGAGTATTTTAAAAGGGTGGCTATATGTGTATCTGATTTTAGATAAGTGCCACTTTACGATCTTTGACATATGTAAATATGGGACTTATAGATTTACAATAAGTATTTATCCAGACTCGACGCCATGTGCTTTAGACGGCGTCTAATATGGGTATTCGCTATTTGACAGATGATTATAAGTATTACACATATTCCGTTCTCTATCACTTGAAAGCCGTAATTTTATTAGACAATGGTGAAGAATGCGACAGCTCATTCAGATTTATAATGTATGCTTATAATCATTAAACCCATTTTCCTGAATCGCGGATAAATTATTCAATGCTATTTAAGAAAAGAGTTTACACATATTATATTATACTACATTGCTGTCACCGACACCTTAAGAAGAGAAAATAAATCATAAGTGAGTATTGCACGAATTAAAGCAAATTTGAGATGACTCTTGATTCCCTATTTGAAAAACCTTTGACTTCAATATGGTGTTCTCATTTGAACAAAGCAGTACTTTATATGAGGCCGCTAATATACGTCTACACTGCTAACGATAACCTTGTAAACATTTACTGCAAGATCCCTCTTATGCGGCCACTCAATGAAGAACCTTTGATCTCCCTAAAGAAAACTTGTAGCTTTATGTAGATCAAAAGTAATGCAGAAAGCTCCTATGGAAGCTGTCTGCATTTCATTCGACCTGCATTAAGCTACCACTTGTCTCTAAGGCTGTTCTTAATGGTGACCTTTTTAAGTGGTCTTATTACAGGCTTTTTACTATAATACCAAACAGAAGTGAATGATGCATTATTCGGCATACCTTCAGCACTTTCGTATCCCAGATTGACGTCCTTGATGTTGCCGTCTTTATCAGGCACTAGAATGTCCTTGACCGAACATCCGATGTTGAGGACGGTGACCGTGACCCCCCCTGCTCGTAACGTGTATCTTGAAACGAGATAACGGTTATCTTCTTCAAACATTTTTGTAAATTGTTGAACCCTCTACTCAAAATGTCAGATAGACTCATTCACAATATCAGAGCATAGTGCATAAGAAAACTATCGCCTTGATATTATTCCTATACATCAAGGGACCGTTTCACAATGGGTCTAAATTAGTATGGAGTAAACTTTACGTGGACGACCAATTTATCTGACAGTTTGCCAGTTTGCTTGAGATTCGCGGATTTGACGTCACACTCCGATCCATTGTTAAATTGCTATGTATGATATCAATCATTTATTATACTAAATTCCTTTATTTGACGTTGTTTTCAGTACAACCTTATGTACACGATTTCAAAATACCATTATACCTAATGAAATTAATAACCGCCAACATCTGTATCCTGTAGTTCTCAGGGAAAGAAACCTTATAAGACGACCAGTCTTTCGTTTTAATCCCTTATTTGATGTATATGTTCAATTTTGATGTTGTAATAATGACGCAAGTTGGAGATTAACTGCCGTAGGTTTGATGCACAGTATTGTTTTATAAAAGTAATTCACTGCATTCTCACCGAAATCACCTCAACATTTACTATAATATATAAATGAAAACTTTCGAGTTCCCCGGCGCTCACTGGGGGCACTTTCTTTCTGCCCTCCAGTCGAGCACCTGCTGATAAACTACCCGGATGTAAACAATGACATTCAACCCTCCTATAGTGGGAAATGTATTAAATTGAATATTACAAAAAAAGCGAATCTGATGGAAAATTCTGCAACAACTAGATCTACTTTCATTTTCACATAACTCTGCTTATTTCAACCAAACGTATTCACGATAAAAAAAAACACCCATGGGGCGTATTAGAGTTAAATAAAGCTGATGATGACTTGTTCTGTAAACTTTAAACCGTTTGAAAAAAATGCAGTTTTCCGAAAAGGTCTGTGTTGAATATTACGGCTGGGTACGAAGTTCCGTGGGTCCGAAAACTACGCAATCTACCTGTATGCCTTTGGGCCTTGGAGGACGCAACGGCCTCTGTGTGAATCTTTCAATAAATGCCTTAGCAATACTGCTGGAACTTAGTTCTTTCGTTGTAACGAGGAAGAAGTCGAGAAAAATCTCGAATGATTTACTCTGCGACATTTTCACCAATCGATTGCATTTTCCGCGGCAGTCTGGTTCTCGGATTCAATATGAGGCTGATACCCAGCATTCTTTTACAGTACGATAAAACGTTTGATTTAGTAAGCCATAGTCAGCATTAAGGTAAGCTCCGCCCATAGCGCTTTGTCCCTAATTACTGGCATATAACACCGAGTGTTTCACGAGAACGAATGAATGCGGCAGGAGCTATATCAGTCATTCCATCACCGCCTTCTCGCGGTAATCGGAATTCAATGCAAAACTTATAGATAACGCATGACGGATAAGATTTTCCACAACCGCTTATGATTTTAAGTAGCAGACACGTTATTTTAGAGACAAATGTATATCTTATATACGGATTATTTTAGCGTAGAATACGTATCGGCAAAAAATGATCCGTAATTAGCACATACTTATGGATGCGACTTTCCATACGTATATGCGAATAATGCATCCGTAAAATACGGACGTACGGACACTATCTGGAGCACTTGAAGCGCTTCTGTAGTAGATGACTGTTTAAGACATAGGTGGAATTGAAGCACGTGCTCGCAAAGAGCATATACTCAATTTCCTACAATGTTCGGCATATGAGGTAACTGATTAAGAGGGAAAGAAAAGCGTCCCTGTAGAGTACTCTGCGTAGCATCATCGTGCTTTACCATTAGTTTTGTACGGAAAAGAGAAGTTTGTCAATTGTTAGAATAATGGGCAACCGGCGCTTGACGGACGGAAATGCGTATTTCTTATCAACCCAAGGGGCAATAACTCCAAACCTATTTTGTCATTGAGAAAATATTTTTGTCTGCACCATTCTCAAATGATCATTCATACTCTCATAAAGTTTCAGCTATTAGTTGCAGATATATGGCTCAGGGCGGACGGGTGTCTTTTCAATTCAAGGGACAATTACTCCAAACCTATGTTGCTGCTTAAAATATTATTTATGTGTGCATCATTCCATAATAATGATACATACTCTCATAAAGTTTCATAGATTTCCAGCTATCAGTTGCAGAGATATGGCTCCAGACGGACGGAAATGCATTTTTTTAATTCAAGGGGCAATAACTCCGAACATACGTTACTGATAAGAAAAGATACGTGTGCATCTTTACCCAATAATGAAACATTCTCGCATAAAGTTTCATGGAATTCCAGCAATCAGCTGCAGAGATATGGCTTCGGACGGACAGAAATGGGACAAACGGAGATGAGTATATGTACATTTTTAAAATCAAGGGGCAATATCGGACGGCGATGCGTTTTTTAATTCAAGGCGCAATAACTCCAAGCCAGTTTTGCTGATAAGAATATTTTAATGTGTGTAAAGTTTAATAAAATTCCAGATTACCTTTGCAGAGATATGGCTCCGGGCGGAAATGGAAAAAATGGATGGACGGCACTCAAACATTATTCCACTGCTTTTGGCAGGGGTAATTAACAATAAAAACGAACGAAGAACAAATACATGTAACTTACCGGTTCGAAATGTATATGGGACGCAGTGGTGGGTCTTGTATAAGTCTCGGACTCGGTATAAATCGTCTCTGTGTCGGACTGCGGGTGGACCTTTTTGGTTTTATGACACCATATGGCCACACAACCTCCAACTACAACAACCAGTACGACAACGACTCCACAGACAACGCCAAATGTCAGCCATATTACTGGAAAAAACACACTGAACAGGTTTACAACAAGTTTTACAAGCTGCATTTTCAGAAGTTATATTAGATGAAACCATAACGCGAAATACTTTCCATTTAATCACCACAAAAATTACCCTGCGTTTCGTCTCCCTTCAGTAAACATTATGGCCTGTCCATTTGATTATTATGATAATAAAGTTGACGTTCGGAAAAATATAATGCACCGAATTCAGTCGTGTTTCTTTTCATTTACTATTAAGTAGACCTTTCTCTAATGGGATGTCATAAAAGTACATCGTTTTCCTTCTGGACATTTTATTCTTCAGATTGAAAGCATCATGTGGAGTTGCTGCTAATTTAAGTTTTACATGCACAGTATTAAACAATATCAAATTGACGACATTTTACAGTTTTTGCTACGATTGGTTAAAATGGCGTACACAGCGATTCAACATTCTCAGAATCCGCATCATGTGCTTTTATACGGTTCTAAAGAATTGTGATTTGTGAACAGATTTGAACGCCATCCACAGGAACGTCATACCGATTCAATTCGCCCCCGATTTGGTTCCGGGCCGGTTTTGATTTCAATTTAAATGTTTTGAGTACTGTACATGTACCTAACCTACCATTGTTTGCTGAAACTTCTTGTGTAGCGACTGTTGTGGAATTGGACTGGCACTGTATGTCTGAAATATATACAGCGGGGTACAAACCTACACTGAATATTTCCGCCTCGCTCATACAGACGTGACGGTCATTTTGTCATTATTTAGTAGCAGGGAATATACAATAATCATATATCATATGTTCGATATGATAAAGAAAAGTGCCAGCAGTGTGTGTACATTTCATCGCGGCTTTCTACTTTTACACTCTACCCCATGTACATGTACGCATGCAATCATGTACGATGCAAAGTTGTTCAAACGGTCAACTTACAATTCTACATGCCACTCGCTGCTGGTCTATGCTCGTAACATTCCAACATTATTGTACTATACTAGTACAGCTTCTTAGCACATAAAGTGTTCACTTTTAGAAGAAATTACCAAACTTTGCACATATGCTCTTTTACCTATTACACAATTATTTAGGGGTGGATCCCAAAAAAATCTGACCTCTAAAGGGGCGATGATCTTGATCCTAGTGCAACAGATTTTATCTGGCCTCGTTCATAGAGCCCAGTCCACATGCTCTGCTAAACAGCAATACCGTGAACCTCTGGATGGTTTGCAGATCATCTGATCCGACCTTTAGCACTGGTGGTTTGATCTGATAGTGAAGCGAAACTGTCAGTCGATCAAACGTGTTTCACATGTCCCAGCACGTCTTCTGCCCGCGTCCAGGGAATGATGACACAGTTATACACTCAATGAAGCTGTGGAATAATGGAAGAGTCGATGACTTGTGCTACCCGAGATTCGATGAGATGTTATGGGATCCGATGTACCGGAATGTCTTTCTTGTGCCAAAGGCACTCCACAGTTCTTCGATTTGTAAGGGTTGACTACTACCTCTGCAACAACTACAACATCAGTGTCCACCGTTCTAATGGTAATTTTGGTATATCGCTGAGCTAATATATCAGCCATGTGGGTCATCATCCGAGTGTCTGCTTCCTCATTGGTACACGGCTTGAGTTTGGATTTATCATTGTCAACTTGTATGCAATTCACACCTGTTCCGAATGTTGATACTAGTTCTTTTGCATCTAAAGGGGTTTCCTCTCTATTATGAACAGCCAAAAAGTTGAAAAGCTCTTTGTTGTTGGTATCGACTTCTGACTGACATTTGCACCCTTCACCAAACGTTTGCGAGATATTGCCACCAGTGTGCAGGGCAAGGTACTACTGGTACGCAGTTTTCTAACGGAAGCTGAGACTAGCGGTCGTTTCTTGGTGTGCCAGTATGGTTGCCCTTCATCATGGCGTTTGCTCTAAACGATGTCGTAGTGTTTCCGTGAATAAGGACACTTGCTAATTACCAAGGACTTGGAAAATTGTACAAGCCACCGAATACAATGGCAAATTGGTTTTCTCCATACAAAAGAGGTCACATTATTTGTATCTGTTTAGCTAGTGCATACATAGGTTGGTCGTATGTGAAAATTTTAATCTGATTAGGGTTGCTCCACTAGCGACATGGAGTGTCGTATCATTACAACAGTATGTGCCTGTTTGTGAAACAGGGGTAAAAGACCACTGTAGATGCATGTTGGATGGGCAGAAGTTGATGTTGCGACTGCATGATAACCTTCCCATGAGATATACATGTAGCCAAGTTCGGGCGCTCACTGTTTTCTAGTCAACGGTTTTTCACTATTGCTCATGTTTAGCTTCAATGGTGGTGAAGACGAAGTCTGGCATATACAATCACGAAAATTCATTTCTGCTGCCAATCGTTGGTTTAAACCAAAGTTCCAAGTTTACTATGTTTTATGCTTATCAATGTAGTAATATATGTCTATTTGCTACATGTAAATGGGCAATGACTATTTGCCTTCCAGCTTCAATTTTATCAATATGCTTCGCTACCGACTGTTTTTTGATTTAGCGATCACCACCTTGTTTTGATTGTTAAAAGCTAAAACTGTACATAATTTACCTTAAACAAACGTTACACGACAGAACCCTTCACACAGACTGTTTTGTTGCAGTCAGAATCATTTATTTGTCTGCATCTTTATAGAATTATGAAATCTTTAGCCATTTTGAAACCCAACAAATTAAAGTTAATCGGTGGTCGGGCCATTATCGAATTATTACGTCACTATATTCAAACCAGATTGAGTTGTCGTGTCAAAAAGTCGATCTGTTGTGACCATAGTTAGCGCTCAAACTTGGCCAAACAACAAGGGGCTGAACAATCTGGAGCCATTCCTTTTCTGTATCAAATGCCTGCCATGCATTATCGGGAATACCTCATTCAATATTCACCATATTGATTATTCATACATTGTATATGCAAATCAGAAGTCTTATGCTGAGAGCTGAAATATCTAGAATGGTATAATTTCTAGAATGTATAACAACTAATAGTTTATAAATAGGTTAATACATAAATGATTTAGGTAATAAATATAAACATCTAATTTTGAACACTGGCATTATGCAAATGAGGGTATATGACGAATGACGTCACATATAATTATATGTTAGTATTATATGACATTAATTTCCCATTTGAATTCCACATGGTTATAGATTTCATTTAATGCATATTTAGTCAAATGTATGTTGTGGCAATGTAAAGTAACTCCTTATAATACTCTATTTATAAATAATGAATGGGCGTGGTTTATGACGTCAAGACGTCATGTTACCTGATTTTATTGATCAAATATAGCATGTATATGCTCTACTCATTATTAGCTCTCATTATATACCAATATTGACTTATTTTGTAACAATAAAAAATAACCCTTCCAATATTACTATGTATTTCGAAAATTATGGCGGCCATTTTGAAAATAGGGTGCCACACCCCTTTAGAGGTCAGATTTTTTTGTGGTCCACCCCTAAATAATTTTGTAATAGGTCAAAGAGCATATGTGCAAAGTTTGGTGCTTTCTTCAAAAGGTGAACACTTTATGTGCTAAGAAGCTGTACTATAAAACGTTGTCTTATACAGACGCATTTGTGCGCATCTACGACAGTTTATATTTTGAAACATGAAGGGAAAATTTAGCGTATTCTTCTTAGGAATAAATGCTCTATTTCCCATAATGTAGTGATACCTATACTTCTGTATGGGTGTGGTGTCTGGAATTATATATTGAGCAGTAATATAATACAGTTAGACAGAGCGCATTCTTTCTGTAAACAAGTTCATTCAGAAAACACTTTAAAATGCAAACAACGATATTTCCTTTGACTTCATGTATGTGAGCGTTCTCACTATTATGAACAAAACAATATACATGAAAACACCTATACAGGTTACTATGCAATTATATAGATACACAGAATTAATTTTTTTTTATCTAAGTGGCTCAGAGAGGCAATCGGGTTGTTTTATACCATAAATATGTAATGTGTACGTAAAAACCTCAGAATTTCTCACTAATATATATTCCGGTCACTCAAAAACGGGAATTGTGCGTTAGTCTTTATTGCAGACCGCAACTCAAGATCAACTATTAGTTTTACTGTCTGAAAGCTGTACAAAAGTGTATTTCCAGACCTAGGCTCTGCCTATCCGTTATATATTGCGTGCAGGTTTCAGTGGTACGTTGCAATTTAAGCTAAAGATATTGATGTGCATAACATATTTTAATGTCATTACAATGAACACATTCGTAATAAGCTACATAGAAATAATTTGAGGTTGGATATAAACTATTACTGTAAATGTTTTTTTCCACTTTCTAGATGTGCTGGTATTCATATTAATTAATGTAGCTAACCATCAAAACATGAGTCGAACATTGCTGCTGTATGAAGCTGTTGCATTGTAATGTAAAATAATCAACAGAGCCCCATCTCAATCTCATATGATATCATTTAGTGCTAGGACACTGAACTTTGTATAGTGAAAGTATGTATTCCTCTGTTACACACTTCTGTTTTAAACCAAATATCAGTATGGATCATATCAAATGTGCTAGAAACTACATCGTGTGGTCTACGATAATGTTAATCTTTCGCTTTCGTATAACCAGGGTCAGCATTCATAAAGCTCCTTAGGAAAATCTCAAACTTAAGTGAAAATTTCTAATGCAGATTTCTCTATTTTTACCCACAATACTTCAATGAAAAGTAAATGAAAAGTTTCATTGAAGAATAATCAAAAATAAATTGGAAATTGCATTTGAAATTTTCACTTCAGATTAAGATTTTTCATAGGAGCTTTATGAATACGGCCCCAGGTATTTCTGGAAATAAACATTGATGCCTCTTGTATTGTGTTTCGAC
>JAULCE010190414.1:0-11514 GCA_032359355.1 Macoma nasuta | reverse complement strand
ACACTGCCCCATGGAGCCACACAAGTTACTTTGCAGATACCATAGGATACTGACCCATGCCTGGTGGTGCACTGCTGTTAGTTCCTGGATTTTGTCAGGCGTCTGTTGACGTTGATGTAAGCTCCATCTAAGGTTATCCCTGGAGGTGTATTCAATTGAGATTGCAGTCCATTGAACATGCTAACTAAGGCAAGACGCCAATGTTGATGGTCTGTTGAAGTTTCCTGGTGACATGTGCTATTTAAGGTTCAATGTTGTCATGCTAGAAGATAAGGTCTGGACGTTGACAAAGCATACAGCAGACCAAAGGACATATCTGGTTGGTGCTACACCTGGCTGTGAGATGACCTTGACATACAACGAGTTGGGACTGAAACCTATGGGTGATGGCTGCACACATCATTAACCCACATCAGCCATAACAGTGGTGCTGAAGAACACAATTGATAGTGAACAGCTCATAACATTCTCTGTAGACAGATACTTCTGTCTGCATTTGACAAGTGGAAATGTAACTTATCCCCAAACACTAGGTCCTGCCAACACCTATTTCAGTAGTTTTCGGCCAAAATAAGGTATCAGTGAAGATGATGTCCATGTAAGAACAAGATAGTCTGCAGGGCCTGTGCAGCTAATTTGCTCTTCTCTCAGGCTATTACCGACTGTATGTTGACTAACAGGGCAGGGTGTTTACTGTTACTTACCACTGAAAGTGAATTCAGAAAGTCAGAGGTCTGACGTCGCAAATCTGTAACGCAGTAGGTGTTGACAAACTGTTCATAATTCAGATAAAATTCTGTCAAAATCAGGAAGAAGCATATTTTCAGAATCATTACATTTGACAAAAAAAGATCATCACACTTTTATTGTGAATTAAGTTTAAAAAAAGCATATGGGCCACGTCATGCGAAAAGGGGCATTCGGACATAGCAACCAGTGTAGACCAAGACCAGCCGCCAAGTCACTGACGTGGCGTTTTGTCAGGGTCTACATAGAGCTACTCTGGTATAACTCTTATCTGGGACTACACTTTTTGCAAACTCCATTCATTTGCTTCCTGAATGAAATATTTGTAGGAAATGAAGCATTTACTGGTTACAAGCAAATGTACATTTCCTATAATGTTTTCAATAGCCATCAGCTAGAGGTGCTTCTGTGGAGAAAGAAGTAAGTGTTTACTTACATGGTTCTTGGTGTGGTTAAGGGGTTGAATGCCGGCTGCGGCTCTTCTCCTTTTATTGCCTTTAACATGCAATTCACCACAGGAAAAAGTTTTCGCAGATTCCTGTAAAACAAGGGATAGTTTTATCATAAGCATGGGTACATTTTGCTTTTAGTACACAATGGTAGATGGTGATCCAGAAAATATACATATTGCAAATGCTAAAATCATAATTTTACTACCACACCGTATAATGTTTTCATAAGAATCATGATTTGGTTTTCTCACAGCAGTGGGTTCTTTTTGGCAATGTTTTCTCATGTCATATGTGGGTTTTTTTTACAACGCATGGCTCAAATTTAGGTTTGACTCTCACCATAGCTACCTTAGATGCACTGTATATTGATGGTAAAATGTCGTCGTTGTTCTTCGAAAACCTCGTATCTGCCACAGTAATAAATTGGTAGTTACGTGGTTTTAGATAAAATCGTTGGTGTTTTAGAAGAACACCGACAATTTCTTCAAAGATCACGTAAGTGCAATTTGCCAAAATGTCAGATACGTGTTTTTGACAAACATCAATGTCTTCTTTAAAAAATACGTTGATGCCAATTCACCTCAGTGGCAGATACGAGGTTTTCAAAGAACACCGACGATGTGTAGCCTAAGATCAAATTGCACCAAGAGGAAAAGAAGAGGAACATACAGTCTGCAGACACACAGGAAGACAAGCATTTTCTGATTATCAAAGGGACAGATATATAGGCATTAAACCACTGCAATTTGGTCGATAACTGGGAAAAGGACCCTTACAACATTGCAAATATTGTCAACCCAGATCCAACAGTGTTTGAAATGTGGAGTTGGATCAGGCTCTACACTGTTTGCAGAGCTTGTAATAATGAGGCAAAGAAATACTTTCAGCAAGTTCCAAGAAATAGGTACAGCTCCTTATTTGACATTCTTAAAATGCAATGACTGATCTTGGCTTACACAATTTGCAATTCTGCCGGAGACCTTTTTCCAACTGGTAGCCATTTTCCACTGCATCAAACTTGCACCTTGCATCACCGTTTTAACCCTTAGCCAACCGCTAAAATTGTCGTCTGCTAAAATTATTGTCTGCTTCAATTTTAAATGTTGTTGGATTTACTTAAAATTTGGTGAAGCTATTGTCTGAGTGTCAAGCAGCTTGGATCCGGATCGGACGCCGAGTTACTCAGCATCTGATCCGGATCCGATCTGTTTGAAAATCACCTTAAGTCGTGAATGGTGGGCTAAGGGTTAAGACCCATTGAAAATGAAAGCATCTGATTAAAATAAACAAGCAATATTTAATGGAAAGGATTTTTTGAAGTGCCAAGTTTGTTTATGTTTTGAAAATATTGTGGAAAATGTAGCATTTGCTCATAATGAGCAAATGCTCAACTTCCCACAATTTTTTAAGGTCATTCTACTAGAGGCATCAAAGTACTATATTTGAGGTAAAGGGGTTACAACCTATTTCAGTGTGAGAAACGGCTTTCAAAAACTGAAGAAATAATGTAGGTCAGGATCAGAATTCTCATCAATGAGTCAGTCCTCTGATCTGGGTTTACATTGTCAAATTGAAATATGAGAAGAAAAATCCCCAAATGTCATGGTAAACTGTTCTTATTTCAAATGTGTATAGAATCTAAGTCCACTCTATGATTTAGCTGGGCCAAGTTATAATTAGTGGCGTAGGCCAGATTGAGCAGACATTAATTGTGTTGCTCCAAAAGCTGAGTTCTAGTTAATATCATTTCTGACAATATCCCAATATTTGACTTTCCAGTAGACCATAATGCTTTTCGGCAAAGTGACTTATGGTTTACTTATGGAGTGACCACTCATTAGAAAACGTCTTATCAAGTTGTCACTCCATAGGGTTTGGTGAAGAAATAAGAATATTAGTATTTTAAATGGGCACGTTATCTGGGGCTCTGAAACTGGAATTTTCCATAACCGCAATGCATAATGGTCTACTGAAATGCAGCAAATATTTTCAGATACAAGCCGGCTCCCGAGGACCAGCTACTGCGAGCTTTCCAGGTGCTGGACAACGAAACCAAAGGTCATCTGACCCAGGAAGAGCTGACGAAATACATGACAGAAGAAGGTATATAGGCTGTTACAGCCCTCTTAGTTGTCACCTCTACATCTGGGTATACACTGTTTGCAAAGGAATAAATATGCCTATATATGTCAAATGTCAAATTCCAGAACTATGTAAAGCCCCTGAGAGGATTGCATGTAAACACATTGCCTCATTATTATTCTATATTTAGATCATTATATCAGAGTATTTTCTCATTATGATGCTTTTGTTTGTTTGTTTTTGTTGGGTTTTACGTCACTTCAACAGTATTTCAGTTATTGCGCAACGCCCGGCTAATTACTAGTGGAGGAAGACCCCAGAGACCGTCTGAGTAGCACAGACGGACAACTGGGTAGAACCACTGACCTATCGCAAGCCAGCTGGATGGCTTCCTCACTTAAAGATTTTCACCCTCATTATGGTGCTCTTTTTCCCTCTTTTTTCAAATGTCATCTACTACAGGGGCATATATATATGGAGTAAAGGGTTATATTCTGTGCATGTATTGTATTATATGAAGCATGTAAATATGGCAATTCTGACTTATTTATAACACTACGATCCAACAGATCATTCAGTCAAACAGTGCTGACCCTGATCAGACAGTTCATGTAGGTGCTGTCTGATCTAAGTCTACACTATTTGCAACTCATCAATAATTCTATATCATAAATAACATCTCCAGCGTGATATAACGACTTTATTGTGCTTCGTTTTGTACAGTTTCTGACAACTTGTTTTATATTTTCAATATACCATGACCACTCATGTGAGATCCTCTATTTACTATACACCTTTCACAGAGTAGATCTAGTGTGTAACTGTTTGACCATTGGATCTATCCTGTCTGTCATGGAAAATATTATAGCCTTATCTAAATGCTTTGCATTGTCTCTTTCTAAAAAGACTGCATATATATAAGTTGTCTGGGGTTTATTTTTCAGGGGAGCCATTTAACCAGGAGGAGCTGGAAGAAATGCTCTCGGCGGCTGTGGACCCCGACAAAGGCATCATACTGTATAAAGACTATGTTTCTATCATGAGTATTGAGGAGACGTGAGCATCCAGGAAGGACTCAGACTTCCAATCCTGTTGTATTCTCTTTGTTCATCATTGCCGTCATGTAAACATTGCAGAAGCTCTCAACCCTTTCCTCCACACAAGCCTCTTTTAGCACCTCTGTGGTTATTGAAAACAATGTAGGAAATGAAGCATTTGCTCGTAACGAGCAAATGCTCAATTACCTACAATGATTTTGATACAATTAAAAAATGGCATTTTTTCTTATGCCTAATTTTCCACCTGCATAAATCTAAATAAAGCTTGTGGAAAAAAGGGCTGAATATGACATTTGAATCTTTTACTCCATATATTTGATTATACTTATCCTCAAGGAATGAATCTGGTGAAATGGATGAATAGCTAGTCAAAAGGAAAATGCCATATTTCAATTGTTTCTAAAACCTTGCACGGCTTTCACAAAGCTTCTTGAGTCGAGTTTGTGCTCAAACTCAAAATTTCAACATTGGATATCTTATTTAATTTTATTGCCACTGCACTAAAACTTCGTCTGCCTGTGAAACATTCCATGTTTCACAGGCAGACAAAATTATAGTGCAGTAACAATAAAATTGAGGTCAATATTTGAGGTTGATATTTTGAGTTTGTGCTCAATCTCGACTCGAGACTTTGAGAAAGCCGTGCCAGCTCACACTAGTCTTATTTTCTCGTTCTACTATATTCTTCAGGGATTAAGTGGTGACCTGCATCATGTGAATAGTGATATTGTGAACAATAAATGACATTTCCTGACAGTATATATTGGCCGATCTACCTGCTCAGAGTTTTAGAAATATGAATGGAGCTAGGTGCATTAAACTGTGAGTTGATGTAGTGTTAAGATGTTTGCCTGGTGTAGGTATGGTTTGAAACGGTCCTTGTGCATATTTGCGCCGTTCTCTGTAAAGAAAGATCTTGTTGCTCTGCTAACAATGTAGGTTCAGATAAGACACAGCGTATCGGGTGTTGTGACCGATGTGGGTCTACACCGTTTCAAGACCATTCATTCCAGAGAGCAGCTGGTTTTAACTATATATATTCAAGATTACGATTGTCTTGTACATGTATAAAACATGCCGACTTGTTTGTAAACGATACTTTGTCATGCAAACTGTCCAGCCCTTGTTGTGATAATCGAACAGATTGAATCATTTAAACAACTCGGTTCCTTGTCAAACTTCGATAAAATCGACCTCTGACCAGGATCCAAGTCCAAAACGCTGGGATCTAAACTTCACTGCGTGCAATTCATCGTCATTTCAGGACCCCAGGGTTTTGATACACTGTCGCCTAAAACTACCTAGATTTGTTAAAATTCTTAGTGACAGTAGAGTTAAATGCCGGCATTTGATAATCAAATCGCAATAAGGGACACATTGAGTCGCCCTCTGATAAAATCTAGGCAATTAAAAATACTTTTTTTGAATTGTATTGAAATTATTGTTGAATATGGAGTATTTGCTCGTAACGAGCAAACGCTCCATTTCAAAAAATGTGTTCAACATCCATCGGTTACAAATGCGATAAAGGGTGCTTCTGTGGAGAAAAGTGTGCATTGAGTCGCACGACAAATGTAGAACCAGAACAGTTCTCTATTACAACGTCGGCTGATCAGGATCTGCATCGGGTCGAAAGTTATTCCGTAACCATAGGAGTTTGTCCTATGATAGGGGCTCAATGATGTTATGTGTGACTCGTTAAGTCAAATGATGTTTATATGCTATTTGTAAAATCAAATGATATTTCATGTACGACTTTATTAAGTCAGATGATGTAGTGTTTCTATTTTCCAAGTTGTTTGCTTTGCGTAGGTGTATTTTATTAGGAAACTTGTTTGGGTATTTGCGCCGTTCTCTGTAAAGAAAGTTCTTGTTGCTCTGCAAACGATTTAGGTTCAGAATAGACACCGTTATATCGCATGATGTGACTGATCTGAGTCTACACCGTTTCAAGACCATTCATTCCAGAGAGCGGCTGTTTTAAATAGTATTCAACTTTAAGAACATTGAGAGTAGAAATAAATGCCGACAACGGATTATCGAATCACTACAATGAGATGCATTGGATCACACCAAGGGAAACGATGCCTTAGGTTGTACGGCCTATATAGAACCAGAACAGCTATCGTTAATAACGTCGGCAGATCAGGATCTGTACCAGTGCCGACAGTTTTCCTGGACCCTTAGGTATTTATCCTGTTGTTGGGGCTCAATGATATGTATGTCTAGTTAGATAGATTTTTATACGATTCAATGAACCCCCTTATTCTGCTAATCCTGACCAGTGATATCGTCACCCAGCTTTGACCCGGATCAGACGCCGAGTAACTCGGCGTCTGATCCGGATCCAAGCTGTTTAACACTCAGAAAACAGTTTAACCAAGTTTCAAACGAATCGAACAAGATTAAATAATCAAGCAGACGAGAATTTAGCCGACTAATTTTTTGGCGGCAGGATAAGGGTTGACCGAATTATGTTGATGTTGTTTGGTACCCTTTAATTGTTATAACAGGGAGTTCAGTTTGGACCCACATCAAATAGGTTTTGGCCCTTAAACCGCCATAGTTTTACATAATACAGTAAGTCGGACTGAAACGCATCTCCGTAAAAGATATATCCAATTTACCATTTGTTTAATACATGTATTGAATAGTCTGTTAAATAGCATTTAGAGGGTATTTTTATATACGCCCGAATTAATATATTATGCTAATGCGGGTTGCTGTCCGTCCGTCCGTCTTCAAATACCATATCAATCGGGCGTATATTAGCTATTGTTTAAAATCAAATTTACAAGCAATAATAAACCCCTGTGCTTTGAATGGCACAATGCTCACTACCCAGTCATCGCAAGATCATATGGACACTTGACCCTTTCACAAGCGTAGTCGCCTAAATGCGCCGTTGAAAATAGTGGTCTTATATTAAATGCGCCTAAAGAGTGGCGTCTGATCTTGGACTACACATTTTGCAAAAATAAATATATCCGTGTACGTCTCTGTGATTTATTTTGTTTAAATATTCATCTTAAACTAGTCACAACCGACACTTTTAAATTTGGAACCAAAAGGGTTAAAGGTCTTTAGGTAGCTCGATGCCGGAAGTCGCTGGTGCTAGTCTCTCCGATGACGTTGAGGCAAAACAAACAAAGAGCACCTGGAACCAGCCGCTTCCGCACTCCATATACCTTCAACCAAAGCTGGAGTTTCTGCATATCTGATTCTCCAACATGTATTAAGTTGCTGGATCCATATCTCATATTTTTTATCTCGATGTAAATGAGATGTTAATCCAGCAACTTTTTCCTGAATGGTGCCATATGACATATGCATAGTCGCGGTGCTGTGAAACCAGACACATCCGTTGACATTGAAAACAATAGTCTCGTAATTTGAGTGACCTTTAAATTTATGAAAGGATCCAGATCAGACTTAAGGTCAAGATAACCCATGCAATATTATATCAATCTGAGTGTCAGCGAATCTCCGTTCACTTTTTTGCCACATGGATCCAGAAATGTCGAAATACCTCGGCTGGTTCGCTACTAACATATTTATTGCAACAATCTTGAGTTTATGATTTTATCGATCAGAGTAGCTGAGTTTGCATCAGTGATATGGATCCAGATCTAAATGTTGCCCGATAAGTCATGGACCACATTGGGTTCACTAGTCTTGAAAATGACACCTTTTTTCAGGGCAATAAGTATTGTCGAATTTAAACAAATGACTGGCTACCTATGATATACAAGTTTATCCTAGAAAAGTTGTGTATAAGTATATATGAAACTATATAGTATCAACGAATCGTCATATACGATAATGGCCAAATGGATCCAGAAAGATGAAAGGCCTCTACAAAGTTAAAAATGTTAATGCAACAATCTGAGTATATGATCATATCAATATGTGGCTGTGTTTGGATCAATGATATGGATCCAGATCTAAACGCCACCTGAGAAGTCGTGCAAATATAAATTAACCTTTAAGTTAAGTGTAGCATTTCCTTTTTGTGTTACGCCTGAGAATCGAGCGCAATGGATCCAGATCTGAAAATCTCAGTGCTTGCATAGTTTTACTTGTATAAAAAGGGCAAGTAAGTATAGTTAGTGTTAGATTAAGCATCAAGATCGACCAAATGTCTACAGAAGAACTTGGTTGAACCGGGATACAACGCTGAGAACCATTTCCGCTACGGTAAGTTATATCTACCTTACCATTTCGTTTGAAAGGTTTCAGGTACAACATATCGATGCAAGAAGTTGGCAGTATGTGCTGAAATTTGGGATATCTTTGTAGCTTTGTAAATATTTACTTGGATTGGAATCAATTACTAAAACCAACCTGTTCATATTCCTTTAAGGTTTCATTGGTCTGATCGTATTTCAAAAATTGTTAGCTGTGACCTACTTGCAGCAAATCTAAAATGGAGACTGTCCAGGGTCTTCAGTTTTCGTGGAATGTCTTCCAACAAACTGTTGAATATGCATAACGGTATAGACCTTGGTCGGGTACTGTGTATAATACAAGGTAGCTGGTCTCGCACTGCACGTTATACAATACGATTTCGCCGTGTTCCTTTGCGGGTTTTTTATTGAGCAGTGACGTTAATTGTAGATATATTTATAGACACCACGAAGAATCAATGGAAAAGTAAAAGGGTGTGTGATGGATATAAACTGTTCGAACTCATTCAAAGTCACAATGGCCTGATCATTTTCAAACAGTGAAGACGGTGACCTTATCAGCGACTCTGAAATGGAGGCTGTTCAGGGTCTTCAGTTTTCAACGAAAGTCTTCAGTTAATCATTAAGCATTTGTAACGATATAGACCATGATCAGGTTCTGTGTTTGAGACGATGTGGCTGATCTCGGTCTGCACGTTTTACAATACGACATTTCATGTGTTCTTTGTCGGGGTTCCTTTAGAGCAGTGAAGTAATATTGGAATATTAATTGAAGTCTAGAAAACAATCTATGTAAGAAGAAAACATGTATGCAGTATAGTTTCTATCGAAAGGGGAACCAGCTATTGAATGTGATGTGGATACAGTCGAACCGCGATTGTTCGAACTTGGATAACTCGAATTCCAGATTAGTCGAATGTATGCTGAACCAAAATTACTCATTAATTGCTTTCTGTACAAATCATGAGTGTGGGGACTATTTTCACAAATCCGAATCACTTGAAGTGCGAATGAAAATCGCACTTCGGGTGATTCGGACGTGTAAAAATAGTTCGAGGTTGTTGTTGTTGGTGCTATCAAGGTTTAACTGTTTACACTCTATTTAAGTCTCATCTATACAAATACAACATAAAATAACAAGATATCGGCGACAACTTAAAACATGAACATTGCCACTCACATATGAGTTATAAGAGACTATAGACGAACTGTGAAGTCGTATTCTACTTAAACACAATTCTCTGCTCAAACTGAGGCTTCTTACAAATAAACAAGTAACATCTGAAACGCGATTGCTAATTCACTTGATTTAAATACCGACCTAAAAGTTGTGATTAAGTCAATCATGTAAATGTGTTCTATTGCTAAAAATTGTAAAAAGGGGTTTAACCCCATCACTGCCAGGCAGGTTGTGCACATGCACACTATGTGTTCTACGTCCGTTTTAGACTTAACACACTCCCTCGACCTTTGTTAAAAACCATTGGCCGAGTGTCAAACACCTTAGATCCGAATGAGACGCCGATTTACTCGGCGTCTCATTCGAATCCAAACTGTTTGCATATGTTACTATACTCGGGGTAGGGCAGTGAAAGGTTTAAAAAATAAAAGTTGTTTTATAAATCATCTCAACTAAAGTACGTGTCTCTGCGAATGGTTATTCATTTTGACGGCGTTTTTGTACAAATTTGGATGTTTCGGTCAAATTTTGCGGAGAATATTTTAAAGATTTGATGTTTCGGAAGTTTTGGATATAGCTTACCCAAAAATCTGAAACATGGCAACCAGCGGTTAAATTTTGCGGAGTATATTTTAATGACGGTTTCGGAATCCATTTTGACGGCGTTTTTGTACAAAGTTGGATGTTTCGGTTGAATTTTGCGGAGAATATTTTAAGACATCTTTCGGAATTTTTGGATATAACTTACCCAAAAATCCGAAACATGGCAACCATCGGTTAAATTTTGCGGAGAATATTTTAACGACTGTTTCGGAATCCATTTTGACGGCGTTTTTGTACAAAGTTGGATGTTTCTGATGTTTGGGTTACCCAAAATTTCCGAAACGTCCCAATAATCGGTCAAATTTTGCGGAGCATATTTTAAAGACTTAATGTTTCGGATGTTTTGGGTACAGCTTACCCAAAAATCCGAAACATGGCAACCATCGGTTAAATTTTGCGGAGCATATTTTAACGACTTAATGTTTCGGATGTTTTGGGTACAGCTTACCCAAAAATCCGAAACTTTGCAACCATCGGTTAAATTTGCAGATAATATTGTAAATACTCGATGAGTCAGGGATGCAGACGTTATCGTTATTTTCGCGTTATTTAAATTCTCCATGAACCAGAGCAGAAGAAGCTCCAATTTGCTGATTTGACAGATGTCGCAAACTGGTGACCAAAACGAGAAGTATCTTCCTTTTTAATATAATTCATGGTTATATTATTATATCTCCCTCATAAATGGGGGATATATATTGATTTTGCGCTTTCCGTCCGTCTGTCTGTCCGTCACGGATTTGTTTGTGCGGACCATAACTCTGAGATTTCTCAATGGAATTGAAATTATTTCACATATGCATTTCATATCATCAGTCGGTGTAGCATGCGCAAGACATTGGTCTGTACCTTAAAGGTCAAGGTCACACTTAGAGGTAAAATGTCAAAATTGGCTCAAATTCAGCTTGTCCGGACCATAACTGAGATTTCTTAATGGAATTTGAAATAATTTCACATATACATTTCATATCATCAGTCGGTGTGGCATGCGCAAGACCCAGGTCTGTTCCTCAAAGTTCAAGGTCACACTTAGAGGTCAAATGTCACAATCGGCTCAAGTTCAGCTTGTCCGGACCATAACTCTGAGATTCCTCAATGAAATGTAAAATTATTTCAAATATGCATTCTTCATCATCAGTCAGTGTGGCATGCGCAAGACCCAGGTCTGTACCTCAAAGGTCAAGGTCACACTTAGAGGTCAAATG
>JAULCE010190303.1:0-11516 GCA_032359355.1 Macoma nasuta | reverse complement strand
AGTGTTGAAATTAAAGATCTCGAAGGACCAGAAAGTATAACAACACTGAGAATGAAGAACGGGGCGACGTTTTACGGCCGCCACACAACACTTAACACCTGTTGTTGTGAAATATATAAATTCTGTTACATGGAGATCCTTCTAATGCAAGAAAGCCAATTTATATAGAGAAAATTGCAGATTCGGTTTTATTGAGTCAGTTCATGAGTAGTAATTAAAGATGCATCACTACTCACGCCCCCCTAGCACCGGCTTAAGTTTGACTGTTTTTGGTTACCGCAAAACGAAAATATGCAATTATATTATTTCTTAGCTTTTACGAACGGGGCTTTATAGTGGAACTTTGAACAGAAATGACCCCTTCCATGAACTTAAGGTTAAAACGACAACCACTTGTCTAACTGTTCTATCCAATGTTAAGCCTCCAGATCTTTTTTAAAGATGTAATCTGCAGAGATTATATGTTATACCCATCTTTTCGTGAAGGATCTCAATACAGGACCCATTAACTATCTCTCGATATTGTTCCCGATTGATTTTCAGTGACATACGTGGATTGTAAATAATGGCAACGTGTTATTTATTGGGTACTGTACTTTCATTTAGAGATATACAGTTTCTTTTATTTGCAGGGAAAATAACACATTTGTGAGATATACATGTACACTGTTTCATTAATTTGCAATGAAAAATAACACTTTTGTTTGCTTTATTTGTTGAAGCTTTATTGCTGGACTACATAACAAATGCGATTCACTGTACATTACAAAAGCAACATAACAGCAAATGTCACACAGCGTCCGTCAGTGTCATTCGTGCAGATGACGTAGGTGTCACGCGGCCACAGAATACAATATAGTTCTTATCCCGTATTCTGCCGCCTAAAAAATAGTCCGCTGAATTCTCGTCTTCTTGGTCTTTAAACCGTCTTGGATTCTTTGAAATGTTATGAAACTGTTTCCATAGTGTCAAACAGCTTGGATCCGGATCGGACACCGAGTTACTCGGCATCTGATCAGGGTCAAAGCTGACTGACGTCAACATCAACTTGGTCGCGATTGGCGTGGTAAGGGATATAATAAGTGCTCTTCAAACACTAAGATTCTTGGTTAGTAAATTAGCCAGTGTCATGCGAAAATTGGCACTCAGTTATTGCAAACAGTGTGGTCCCAGATCAGCTGTCATGTCTCTGACGTGGCAGCTGATCTGGGTATACACTGTTTGCAATTGTAGAAGACATCATAGTTTACCTGTAAATGAATAAAAATTGAAATTTCGATGACTAGCTGTTACATTAGCAACAAGGAAAGGGATATGGGTCTTAATTTTTTAAATGTCCGAGTGCCCCTTTTCGTGTGATGCGGCCCAAATGGCTGTTTCATGGTTTTAGTCTATTTCGGAAGAAGTCTTCTATGTTTGTCAAAAACACGTAACTGACATTTAGGAAAATGATGGAATTTACTGAATTTAAAAAAATCATCATCGGTGTTCTTCTGAAACCAAAAGTGTGCATTTTTAAAAAGAAAAAAAACATGGCGCATAGTTGTACTGTGGTTTTAGAAGAAAGGCGACGTTTTGACTCATTTGAACAACTCTGACGATTTCCAATAGTTAATCTTAAGTGATATTCTACGTATATCCAGTTCAACCCTTATCACGCCGATCTCAACATTTTTACCAAATTTCAAAACCAGTCGAACAAAGTTAAGAAATTAAGCAGTGGAGAATTCAGCGGACTTCTTTTTTTTGCGGCAAAATAAGGGTTAAAAACGGTCCTCTAAATAACTTCTGAGACGCTTTCTTGAAAAACATGACTCTTAAAGAGGTGTGAATAGTATATGTGGCTGAACCCTTTGCTCCATATCGTCGGCTTACTTCTAAAACCACGTATGTGCCTTTTTTCAAAAAGGCACATACGTGGTTTTGGAAACAATCGTCAATGTTTGTCAAAAAGAATGTAACGACCATCTTGACACATCGAAAATGCGTCATTTTAGAAGAAATAGTCGGGTTTCTTCTAAAAACTACGTATGTGTCATTTTTGAAAAATAACACACACGAGGTATTAGAAGTAAACCGACGATATGCTATTTTTAGACTAAACCACAAGGCTATAAGCATATATACATGTATAATTGACTAGAAAAACCTTAAATTTTGATGGTTTTGAAAATATTGAGACAAATGAAGCATTTGCTTATTATCAGCAAATTGTTAATTTTTCACATTTTTTTTTCAAAAGCTATCTGCTATCTTGGTGTAAAATGGCGTATCTATGGAATCAAGTGTTAAGATAAACGTTTTACTTTCCAATTCGACCGAAGATCAGACACGATTCCACACTGTTTTGCAAAGTAAGGGAACAAACTATTGTTGATGCTGATAATTGGACGCCATATTTTAACCCTTTCACCGTCTTATGCGACATGAGTCGACATTGCAAACACGTGAATCCCAGATCAGACACCGCCGTAGAAGACGGCGTCTAATCAGGGACTTCACTTTTTTCTAACAAAATTAATTTCGAATATTAGGGTTTCGGAAAAAACAGACTTAATTTATTACAATATTTTTTTCTATTTTTTTTGTGTGTTCGTTAAAATATTTTATTTAAAAACAAGTAGCAACCGACAAGTTTGCGGCAAAGGTTAAACCACGGTGTGCTTTCAGCACATCGTCGGTTTATTTCTAAAACATCGTATGTGCCAGTTTTAAAAAATGGTACATACATGGTTTCGGAAAAAACCGATCTACTAGCGTCAAAAAGCATGTATCTGTCATTTTGGCAGATTGCATTTATGTGATTTTAGAAAAAATCTTCGGTTTTCATCTAGAACCACGTATGTGCCAAAACTGGCACATACGAAGTTTCAGAAGAAAGCCGACGACATACTGCGTGCACCTCTATAATTGTTTTCAAGAAAGTGTAACAACATTTATGGGAATGTTATCAATTTTGGTGAAAATCACAGACTGTTAAGACAATACTTCAAGATGTCGTGTAGCAATGCATGACGTCCATTTTAAACAAACGGATTAGAATAATGACATGGGTCTGAACATATCGTCGGCTTACTTCTAAAACCTCGTATGTGCCATTTTTCGAAAATGGTACACATATTTTTTTGGAAAAAAACTGCCGATAATCGTCAAAAAGCATGTCTCTACCATTTTGGTAAATTGCTTTTATGTGATTTAAGAAGAATTTTTCGGTCTTCATCAAAACCACGTATGTGTCATTTTCCAAAAATGGTACATACGTGTTTATTGAGAAAAAAAAACTGTCGATGTTCGTCAAAAAGCATGTATCTGCCATTTTGGTAAACTGCTTTTATGTGATTTTAGAAGAAATCTTAGGTTTTCATGTAAAACCACGTATGTGCCATTTTTGAAAATGGCACTTACGATGTTTTAGAAGAAAGCCGACGATAGAAGTGTGAGTTACAGAGGCGCCAAGCGACTTCTTTGAAGTAACGGGTATGTTACTCATATAAAACCATCGACTGAATACATTTTATGTCTTACATATTTTATTTTTAACATCTAAACCATCCTCGAAATATGTCTTTATATTCACTTCTGATCTGGACATTTAGTATTTCACATCAGTGTATTACACAGATAAATAATAAAAAGCACTATTTATGCGTTATCCCTTTCCTCCTAAAGCTAATTTTAGACAAATCCACCAGGAAAGATTTCTGACGAAAGACTATGAAAATGTTGGCCAAAGGAAAATGTCATTTTTTAATTGTATTGAACTTATTGCAGGAAATGGAGCATTTGTTCGTGACGAGCATATCGCCGGTGTTCTTCGAAAACATCGTATCTGTCACTTTGGTAAATTGGTAGTTACGACGTTATTGAATAGGTCATCGGTGTTAGTCAAAATTTTGTCCAGAGGAAAATATGTGATTTTAGAAGAAATGGTCGGTGTTCTTCTAAAATCACGTATGTACCATTTTTTTTAAAAAATGGCACATACGTGATTTTAGAAGAAAACCGACGAGTTCTTCTAAAACCACGTAACTACCAATTTATCACTGTGGCAGATACGAGGTTTTCGAATAACACCGACGATGAGTAAGTTCTTTATTTCCTTAAATGTTTTCAACAATCCAAAAAGTATATTTTGCTTTGATCGACTGATTTATCCTTTTCATCAGATTATTTCCTTGTCCATGTTGATACGTATTAAAATGGCATATGGGGTAACCGGTTAATGCTATTTTGAAGAACAATACATTAGCTAAAGTAGATTGGATTTCCTATGGTCTGTAAACTTTCAGTTAAAACATCCAATGGCGTGATTGATGATTTTGGGTCATACGGAAATGATACATTAAACGTGACTGATATAAACGTGACTAAATTAGATCCACGGTGACTACGGTGACTATAGCCTAGACAAAACAAACCTATCGCTTACCGATGATGACATTTTGTGCTAGCTTTTTGCCTATAAAAGTACCATCAACCCTTGCTTGACATGTGAGCTAAATTCCGGCACATGGTGCGCTTTACATTTAGCATCAAGGGCTTTTAAAGAGCACCATTGCGAGAGCTTGAAACGGTTCGTAAGTCATATGTAATTAACAGCAGCAGAACCAAATCGTTTACTGTTTAAATGTAGCGAACGGACCAGTTCAAAGCTCAGGTAACGCTTTATAAACCATGAAGCTTAAACAACATCATACGGTTTATAATGCAAACAATAAAGATACGCTATTTTTAAGGATTTTATTACTTAAGGCGTCAAATATGATCAAATGCCGAGTTATATATGTGTTTCAATTTAAACATATTTTCCTCTATAGGTCGATTAATTACGTAAAATGGAAGCGTTGATTTCAGTACTACCTAATTTGGCGGCCTGAAGCAGTCCCAGGTCTACGTCACGTGGGTTGAAGGTTCCCGGCACCGCAATCAATATCTTCAGTATGCGAGCATTGTTGCTGTTGATGGTACCCGTTATGCTGGAGAGAGAAGGGAGACAATCGAGAGCTTGGATCCGGTCCTGACGCCTATTATCTCGGCCTCCAAGCTGTTTGATACTCAGGCATTTAATTAACTAAAATATAATATTTTCCTCCACAGAAGCATACTTAAATGCCTCTGTAACTGATGCTTATTGAAAATATTATAGGAAATGAATCATTTTCTATAACGAGCAAATGCTCCATTTTGTATAATTATTTCAATACTATTTAAAAAAGGTTTTCTTCTGTCTAGATATTGATATTTCTGTCCGAATCTGTCTTTGTTGATAAGATTATCGGATGGAGGCAAAGGTTGAGTAATTTGGACGAGGTGTTAAAATTTCAGCAGGCGACAGTTTCAGCAGACGACAATTTCACAACGGACTATGAGTTTAAATACGTCGGTCTGTTAAGCTCTTTCGCTTCCAAATTTAAAATTGTCGTCTGCGCCAAGTTACAGATCAAATAATTTTACGAAAAGAAAAAAACTATAATTATAAGAATAAATTTGCACTTTCTGATACCGCTATGATTAGATTTATTTAGAGGGCAGAAAGTAAAGTACCTTATCAGACGCCGCCTTAAAGAGGCGGCGTCTGACCTGAGACTGTACTTGTTGCAATGGTGCCATATGGCGACATTGGCAGCGAAAGAGATAACGACAGAGATAAATACATATGTAGTATCTCAGATTTAGGTATCTGATATTTTACCTTTCACCGCCATAGGCGACAAGTAATTTTAAGTCCCAGGTCAGACGCCGATAGTACATGGCCGAAGCAATTAATTAATACAAACAAAGATGAATCTGTATTCCACTACAAACAGTGTAGTTCCAGACCAGACGATGTCTTTCCAAGGGGGCGTTTGATAAAGTGTGTTTGTCCTACCATTTAGGACATAGAAAGGTGAATATGAAATGGAAATTTCACGTATCACTAGCTGTTTCAAATTTCATTTAATATCACCGAAGTGATAGACGATACATATGAGTTTGGTGTCAGAATGACAGCATTCCTCTCCTTCTTAACCCGCTTACCTCATTAACGCATATTTACACTTGTACAAACATTGTAGACCTTCGGTAATCCGAGCCTTCTCTGTCCATAAACCAGCCCTTATTACGATTAATGATATTTCGTGTTGTTGGTAAGGCAACCTAACCAGCAACAAAAAATATCAAAAATCGTACAGAGAAGGCTCGGATTAGACCTACGGGAGCTGTGTGGTCAGGACATGCACTGTATGACTGGTTAATATATTAGGTACGAGTGCTACCCGTTTGTCATGGAAAAAAAATATTTTACATGCAATACTTAAATGATTTTCTAGGGCGAGGGAATCATAAATATACACGAGCTAATAGAGGTTTAACCCTTTCGTCGCCAAATTTAAAACTGTCGATTGTAACTGGTTTTGGATAAAATATTTTAACGATATAAATAACAGGAATGATTAAATAAATTGTGGATTTTTCGAAATCCTAATATTTGAAATAAATTTGTTCTAAGGCGGCGTTTGATCTGTTACTTCTCTTTTTGCAATGTCGATTTGAGTCGTTTATGGCGTTGAAAAGGGTAAAACGTTCTGTTTAAATGATACTTTCTATTGAGTATTGACAATATTTTGTTGCATAATTATGCAAAACTTGTAAGGCATATTCAGAATAGGGGTTTACATTTTAACGGTACCTCAATGCAAATGGATCTGAAACAAACAATGTCCAAAACGCGTTTTCATGAGCATTGATGAGTCCAAAAAAGAGACTCGAGACTTAAGCTCAGACACATGGCTGGAAATATTTATTTCACTGATAGGCAGTTTGGAGCCTGAACTTGAGGCTTAAATCGGGACTAGAAAACGTTCTTGAATTCAAATTTATTTAGGTATTTTTGAAGAAGTAAGCAGTACTGTAGAGCAACGCTTTAGCTGGGAAATACAGTCTAACTTCGATAGGTCGAGCTCGGTTGGCTCGAGTTTATGCTTGTCGAACAAGTTTTTTATGGAACAAAACATGAATGTTTTTGTTATGTAAGCACACATATGAGTTGCAGGGACTATTTTGTAAAGTCTCAATTACCGGATGTTCGAATGAAATTCGAACTTCCAGTAATTAAGGCTTATCAAAACAGTCCCTGCGACTTCGAGCCAGCGAAGTTTGACTGTACTAACTTTCCAACCACAGTATCATAGCAAACTGTATCGACTAAGACCAGGCGTAGCGTCTTTGACGCAGCATCTTACAAGAACTGATACAAATGGGGTCGGTCCTGCACATAAACCAGATCTAAAGCAATTAATTAACCAATGCATTCTCAGACTCAAATCTCAAGAACTATCTCTAATATTTTTGTTTGATGCCCAGCTTCTACCATTCTGGTAGAAGCTGAGCGCGAAAGAAAAGAGTAAGAGATCATTTTCTTGACTTTTAAGTTTGTGATTTTGTTTGCTATTTGAACCAGATGAAACTACATGGGTGGTATGAAGCCAATACTCTTCTTTTTTGTGTGGCACGTCTCATACATGTACATCACATATCCTTTGAAAGACCGACAATTGCCGTCTGCATTTTTGTCGTCTACACTTTTTGTCGTCTGCTCATATTTAAATATATTGATTTAACTTTATTTTGTAGAATAAGTAAAATCCGAGTGTCAAACAGATTGGAGCTTGATCAAACTCCAATCAGTTTGTAAAGCTTACTACAATTACTGTTTGCACGCTACAGTATTGCAAAGGATATGTTATTATTCAGGACAGGACAATGTTTCAAGTAATCAACGATCTTACAGCATAAAACATCGAAATATAACTACGACGGATTTTTAAGAATGTACTATTAACATATAATCAATTAAGCGTACCTCGTCATTCTTTCATATATTCAGAAGTCGTCCAGTTATATTAAACACAAACGTAACTTTCTGCAAGGAGTTCTGCGTAGCTTCTACAGACACGCTGCTGATATGCCTTGTCGTGTAATGCTTAAGGGTAAGCCGTGTAGTGCTATATGGGTAAGACTCCTACATAATTATTCCAAGGTAGGTGTATTGCAGCTTGCAGAACACACACATGTTATTCATTGTGCGTACTTCGTTTTTTTATCAATAAACGCATCGGTATAATTATTTTCATACGAGTGGCATTTTGAAAAGGTGTAACTATTATCTTATATGTTATTTTTAGACTTATCCACAAGGAAATTATCTGACAAAATGGATAAAAATAAAAAGACAGTCAAAAATTTAATAAGGTATTTAGACATACGGCACATTATAAACTTAACATACTAGTTATATATTTTCCAATGCGTGACAAGTCATATATTTCAATATGAATTAAACAGTTGCATGTATAAATTAAGCTAATGTCAGAGTAATATTTTCACTTGAATCTGACATGAGATGATAGAAATTCTGTTCAGTTTTATAGAAAGTCAAATTCCCTCGTAAAATGTTATACCGAAGTGTTTCATTAGTTTGGCATTTCAACAAAATAAGGAAATTCGGTTTCCACAACATTTACCCTTCTCTGTTGACACATTGGACACACTTTTAGTTGTCTGTCAATGTTTTATATGTCTATGTACGGCTTGCTAGAACATCTAAATCTGGTAAAACATCTCAGTTTTGTTAACCCTTTCACCGCCGTAGTCGCCTAAATGCGCTGTTTAAAAAATGCAGTCCCAGATCAAACGCAGCATTGAAAGGCGGCGTCTGATCTGGGACTTCCATCTTTTGCACTAAATTTTATTCCCATTTAAACAGTATGGGAATAGACACGATTTATTTAATTATTTCTGTTATTTATTTCGTTAAAATATTTGATCAAAAGTCAATTACAACCGACAATTTTAAATTTGGCGCCGAAAGGGTTAATGACTTCTTGAGATATCCAAACATGTGGAAATAGTAAATAGCGTACCTGGCTAGCCCAGGTGATTCGGCCAGTGTCGCCTAATCTTAACATCATTTATGGATTCAATCGACACCTCGAACATTTGAGTTTTGAAAACATAAATAAAATTCATTATACACGGAAATATGCAAATGAAAAATGAAACGTTTTAATGTTTTGACAAACATATAGGCAATATAGTAAAGGCAAGATGCCAATCCACAATTTCCTCGTCTGTTTTGAAGAGTGTTTTAGTATGAGTGTCAAGCAGCTTAGATACTAATCAGACTCCGCTTTAACCATATACTCCATTGATACGCCCTTTTGGTGCTTTTGGCCCTATTCTTGTGAATGAGTCTGAACACATTTTCCGCGTTTACACACTGATGCAACGCAAACGAAATGTGAATAATAAGATAACAAACAGTACTATTATTGTATTTAAGGATAACCGCTGCCGAGAAGGATTGTATAAGGGAAATAACTCCTCTATATCACACCATAGACACAGGTTTTGATTACCTTCCTTCATTTACATAAGCAAGGTAATTCTAATTAATACACCCTGTTAAACTTGCCTTTTCTGAAGTTTACATGCTCAAATATTTTTTAATAGATTTGAAACAATACCATAGAGAGATATTTTAATTGGTTGCAACCAATTGATCCTTTTGTAATACTCTAAAACTCTATGGGGTCTCTGTAAACACTGACAATGCCAAAATCACTTAAGTGTAACGACTTCCAATTTTCATATATATATTTGCATTTCTTTTTTGCAGGTATGGTGTTGGTGTTATTGGGTATGGTTGTGGGTATGTCATTGGTTATAGTATATGAGATGATAAGGTGTATGGTATTAGGCATGATACTGGTATTATATTGGTATAATATTTGAATGATTTTGGTATGATATTGGGTAAGATGTTGGTATTGTATTGGTTATGGTATCGGTTATGGTATAGTATGGTGTAAGTGGTATTGGTATGGTATTGGTATATTATTTGCATGGTATCGGTATTGCTATTGGTTTGGTTTGGGCAGCATTGATACGGTGTTGGTGGTATTAGTATTATATTGGTATGGTATGGTATCGGTATGGTATCTGTATGGAATTGGTTATGGTATTGGTTATGGTATTGGTATATATGTAGTATTGGGTATGGTATTGGGTATGGTATTGGTATGGTGTTGGGTGTTTTCGTATAGGGTTTGTATTGATATGGTTTTGGCAGAAATAACATGGATTTTGTATGGTGTTTTTGGTGTAAGTATGGTATTGGTAAGGTA
The DNA here is from genome assembly GCA_032359355.1 of Macoma nasuta. Lineage (NCBI taxonomy): Eukaryota > Metazoa > Mollusca > Bivalvia > Cardiida > Tellinidae > Macoma > Macoma nasuta. The sequence continues at coordinate 1,350 of JAULCE010190303.1, read as the reverse complement.
TTGGTATGGTATTGGTAAGGTATTGGTTATGATATTGGTTTTATATTGGGCAGTGTGTGTATGGCATTGGTATTGTATTCGATATGGTATTGGGTATATGAATAGATATGGTATTGGTATGATATTGGTGGTATTAGTGTATAATTTGGTATGGTATTGGATATGGTTTTTGTTTGGAATTGGTGTTTGGTTATTGTTATGGCATTGGTATGGTATTGGTATGGTATTTTTATGGTGTTAATGTAATTGATATGATTATGGTTATGGTATTTGTATGACATTTGTATGATTTGGGCGGTATTGGTATGGTGTTGGTGGTATTAGAATGGCATTGGTATGTTGGTTCTGATATTGGTTATGGTATTTGGTATGGTTTTAGTTTGGTATTGGGTACGGTTTTGGGTATGTTATAGGGTATAGACTTAGTATGGTGTTGGTGGTATTAGTATAGTGTTGGTATGGTATTGGTTATGTTATTGGTATGTATAGTTTTAAGTTGTATTGGTAAGGTATTGGTGATATTGGTATGGTATTGGTATGGTGTTGATTGTAGGCATGGTATTGGAATAATATTGATGTGATTTTAATATGGTATTTAATTGGTATTGTATTTATTGTATTGTCTATTGCATTAGCATAGTATTGGAATAATATTGGTGTGGTACTTGATATGGAATTAACATGTTATTGCTATAGTGTTGGTATGATATTGGTTATAGTATTGGGTATGGAGCTGATGGTATTGGTATTGTATTAGTTTTGGTAATGGTATTGACGATTTTGGTGGGGTTTTTGTGGTTTTGGTATTGTGTATGGAAATGGCTATGGTTTTGTGTTATTTGTAAGGTGTTGGTGGTACTGGTATTGTATCTACATGGTGTTTGTTGTACTTATCCTGCCAATCGCGACCATAGTGATGTTAACAACCATCCTGAACGCGGATCAGACGCCGCGTGACTAGGCGTCTGATCCGGATCCTAGCTGGTTGTCACTCAGACAACAGTTTCACCAAATTTCAAGCGAATCGGACAAGGTTAAAGAATCTGAGAATTCGAGCAGACGACAATTTATAAGCCAGGATACGGGCTAATTATTTAAAATTCAAACGTGTCATTTCCGTCCACATATGAATCATGTGATATTACATGTATTTTGAATTTATATACATTTAACTGTATCAGACACTTAAGGTATAAATTATATTGTCTATATAGTCTACCTGGCCTGGGCCTAAATTGTGTCAAAAAATAGCTTCGATGGCGTTTTTTGTTAATGGCTGGCAACCATGCTAAAACAATAGTATAATGTGTGTGAATGAACGTGTGACCGTCTGCCAAGCTGGCAAACATG
>JAULCE010190081.1:0-11519 GCA_032359355.1 Macoma nasuta | reverse complement strand
GATAAGGAGACATCTGCCAGACTGGAGGTGCCTCACCGATGGGTTTCCCAGGCCTAGACTCGGGACGAGTCTTCTCGGAGGGGAAAGTAGAGTAACGGTTCCGCATCCGGTGGAAGTGAAACGTGTATGGTATATGCAAATTAGCATTACCAGTGCCTCGTTTGGAGGATCAGGGCTATGTATCAAGACACCGTTGGCTCATTCAGGGTTAAGTATGCTTTTCTGTGACTGGATCGTCTGCGTCTTTGCCCGGTTCACGTAACATAAGTTATAACGCAACCGAACCGGAACAAAGCCGGTAAATCGTTAATGTTGTTTCCGTACTGTATAAAGATTAGGACATTATCCAATATTTTGGGAGTCACTGTACATTGCGCCGATATAAAATCACCACAGTGATCTGCGTCTGGAACAGCATGACAGATGTTTGTTCACACCGCACAACGGGTGATAAGAATTCAATTAGGAGCTGTGACGGAAGAAAATCGAAATTATTTTTTGCTGGACTGTTTCATAAACATGTATACAGGGGAACCAGAGACTTTCATAGCGAATATTGAATCTAATACTTTAATCGATTGATCAGTTAATTATAGAACACACAAATAGGACTTTCTTGGGAAAGAAAGCTAAAATATGTCCGGATTCTTATTTTGGAAATATAAAAGAAAGTATGTAATACCATAACGGTTTTCGAAGATATCGCTGCTGGAGAATATTCGCAAAGATCTCGACATGTTTATCTCACGTATAGCAGAACATGCTGCTGCTCGAGTTGTAGATGTTCGGCTCAGAAACAGGTTTCGCCCGTAAACTGACGGTCGGAAATTCTTCGAAACATGTTCGACCGATTTCGTTGCTATCGCCCGGACAAATCTTCTCTTAGCCAAACCATCTTTGAAAAGATTTTCATCCAATTCAAAACAATCCGCTGTTTTTAGATTATACTGGTATAGCTCCAATGAATGTGAATAATCACATGAAACTCTTTTTCTGCATATTGGCGAATCGTTATAAAAAATACACGTCACATTTTGCCAACATGATACCTATGATTGATATTTAACGGGGTAGTCGATATCACATTTTGATAAAACATTTTCAACGGGTGCGTTTGAGCTACGAAGTACATATTTAATGACATTTAATACTTTCCAACACACACTTTCCTTTTAGAAACTCTATATTTGATGGCTATTGAAAGCACTGTAGGAAGTGAAACATTTGCTCGTTCTTTCCTGAAAGATAAATCTAAACATAGCTTGAGGAAGAAAGGGTTAAAATCAAGTAAATATATCTAAATTAATATCGATACGTTAAGTATATGATATCCCTTAAACGCTGTTAATAAGTATGCAATAAAAAAAAGCATATTTAAATGTATATACACAATGTGTAACCCTATATAACAGAAATTATATTTTCATGATTCAATAATAATGAATTAATACGAGTTTACATGAAACCATATGCTTATTTATTATATCAGCATTACATCCACCAATGCCAAATTCAACACTGTCTGTTATTCTCTGATTAAGATGATACAATGTTTATAAATTGAAGAATATTAATGTATGAACAAATGTGAATATTCCCTGTGTCTCTATAATAATTCTGAATGTGCGGCTTTGTGAAATATCCTGTCAATGCAGTTACTTGTAGTGGCACTCGTAATGTCTGATTTGGCACGATTACTGTATTAGGTTGAATTAAATTCTAACTTCAGGTTGCTCAAAGTAATATAACAGCCCTCAACTTAGATACGTTTCAACAAAGCCAACGGTTCAAGTTCAAGTTTCGTTTAAATTAGACTTAACCCTTTCCTCCACATAATCGCTTTTCTATCGCCCTTGTCACTGAAGGTTTTTGAAAACAATATAGAAAATGAAGCAAATATTGCATTGTCTTCATTGAGTTCAATAAAAAAATGACACTTTTTGCCTAGATTTTCATATTTTTCACCCAACTGTTTCCTTGTGAACTAATCTAAAACACCATGTGGATGATAAGGTTAGCCGAAATCAAAATATACAAGAACATATTTTAGTCACAAATGTTGAATTTTGAGTCACATGTTGATGGCACAACATCGTTTTCGATGCGGCTACTGATAGTAACAGTGACATTTTTGACAATATTCGACATCTCCCAAAAGCCTTCTGACAAATTGAGCATTTTTCTTTATATTATGGCTCAGTTTGATTGATCTTTATGCAAACACCCAAATCAGGTATCCTAAGTATGTGGCATTACGTTAAAGTTAAAAGGATTATAGTCAAACTAATGTTAGGTAACTATCAAAAGAGCTATGAATGTATTGGTCTTCTATACAGGTGCTCGTTTTATGAGTACGACACTGGTGTTTGTAGATCATTTTAGAGCTTTCTCCAATACTTTCTATATATGTATTAAGCATCCACTTAAGCGGAACCCATGCATTCTAATTGAAATAAAGATTAATCTAGATTGCTTTGAAAGAGAGGACACTGTAAGAGATCAGAGATGTGAAATGAATTTTAAAAAAACCCGAGAACCTTTCAAACCCGCAGTGCGTTTAAAAGAGATTATTTAAAATTTGTTATTAATCAAATGTGTCTTACCTCGGTTCCAATTATTCCAGCGTGCTAATGTTATCTGGTAAAATATTGCTTTTTCGAGAAAAAATGATTTATGAATGGGTTATGCCAATGTCAGATTAAACACTCAGGAAGAAATTGTACACGTGGTTTTACAAGAACTTCAGTACACATATAGATGGTCGCCGTTTTGGGAAAGATAATCACAAGCATCGCACGAAGTCATGGCTCAAACTTTGTCCTGAGGCGTCTGATCTAGATTCCACTTCACATGACATACGTATCACTCTACTCTCATAATGCAGCATTAATACTCAGATATGTATACGAAGTATGTGTTGTCTAAGAGCCAACTCTCGCGTGACGTCGGTCGTATTGTGTATCCATAATGTTTTATGCTTTAAACATGTATATGAGAGTCTAGCAATTAATAAAAACTTGAGAAATACCTAACAGTAATGTCTAGCAAGTGCATTACATTCCTTCAATGAAATATACTGTGTCTTGTTAAGCAGAACATACTTATGTCCAGTTGAAAGCTAAATACAGTCAGATATAAGAAGTGCACTATTTGGACATTATTGTGGGTCAAAGAGCAGGGGAGGCAACACTATAACAACTTAACAAAGCATTGTTGTTTTGCTTCTACAGAGTAATGGCGTACATGTGAATTCTGGAATTTACGACTAATGCTACTACATAATGTAACAACCTTACATTGCATCTGTATCTCTGAATAAACAAGTAAAACACATTTCTGCATAAAACAACAAAGCTACAATGCATTTTTAATTTCAAATAAATGCATTTAAGGGTATTTATCTGACGTGGTAATTTTTGCATTAACCGTTTCCTTCACAGAAGCACCTCAAAGCGTCTCGGTAAATGGTGGCTATTAAAAACATTGTAAGACATGAAGCATTTGCTCGTCACAATAAAGAAAACGGGCATTTGTATTTTGCCAAGGTTTTCATATTTTTGATCAAAACATTTCCTTTTTGATTAGTCTAACAATAGCGTGTTGAGGAACGGTTTAATCTTGTTGACACTGACACTACACTATGGTGTTATATTTTCCATTTCCGATTTCAATTTTTCTCCCGAACTTCAGACATGAAAGAAGACTTGACGTTACTAAGCTTCATGTTATAATATTGTTGACACACATAATGTTAGTGCGAGTGATCATATAGAATATAAGGTTTCATGTAGGACCCTCGGATGTCATGAGGTGTGTCACGTTTTTATAACGTACATTATACGCTTTTTATGTATACATTTAATTCGAATTATTACAACTACACAAACAACTTAAACATTTCAATAAAGCCGATATTTGTGTTATTTTTTCCAGACTTTTTTTTCGATTAACTCTTTCGGCGCCATATTTAAAATTGTCGGTTGGGATCAGTAGATACACATACGTAATCCCATTAAATGCCGCCTGAAAGGATACTGAATAGGTTTCCGACCGTCAATATTTATTGGAGGTCGGAAACAACCCTTTTCCTGTGGTATTGAAAGCGCTACCTAAATTGTATTTTTTCCCAAGATAGGCGGGCACCTTCTTCAATACATTTATTAAACACACCATACTATTAACACGTGTGTCACTTTGTTTGTTACCATATATACATGGCACAAACATTTTAAACTTGCTTTTAACAGTCATTTATCTCAATTGTATCAACGGCCAAATATCTACACAATCATGTTTATTAATAATGTAATATAACGTAAACAGGTAAATAAATAAGAGTTAAATTGTATTATCTATCGTGTCAATTTTCCTGTGCCGCCCTATGCATAGTTGCAATTGCTATAAAATACAGCAGTCTTAAAATTTCAACACATACATATCCTATCAATTATAGATGTATACGAGTGTCGTTAGACATGTTTATAACCGTAGTTACGCTTTACAAGTAATTGATATAGATGCTTTCGTATCCAATGATTAGATATCCTACTCATGATGTGCTTTATCGGGCAGATAAAGTAAAATGTGCGTCGAAGGTTTAGTTAAAAAAATCAAATGTACCGTCATATTGTCGAATATGCCGGGATTATTTTCATACGTTCGAATTAACTTAACGGGTAATTCAAACTAATGATTTGTCCCCCAAACTTCGGAATGCATCCATAAAGCAATCAGTTTCAACTCTGTAATCTTACTGATCTCGCTTATCGTTGTTGACGTTTGCAAGCATATTTGATTCAGATTATCCTCTATAAAATCTAAGACCCGATCTTTTATCTCAGTTGTGCGGGCCCTAAAATATTTAATTTGAAAGATCAACAATTCTGCGTCTACAATAGAAGATTGTCATGTATATTGTTTTGTGGAAAATTACATATACTGATCATAATTAAGTTAGTGTACGATTTAGGCATTACAATACTGCATAAGTGGTTATTTTCGCTGGTGGAACATTTCGTTTTTTAGTTTGCCTGCGTTACGCGTGAGAAAGTATTCGCCGAAACTAAATAATGGAAACATCATAAAACTTACACTTAGTGAAAATCATTTTGACACAGCTTCGCGATTATAATTAAAGAGAAATCAAAAGTTAAAACTGACGATTGATGCCTTGGCGTAAGAAAACACGGTATTTATTGTACTTATTGTACCCAAGTCACATACAAATGATCATTCTCAAAGCCAAACATTTTTTGCAAACTATTTCTTGTATAACTTTAGACTCGATGTATTTAGGTAAGTAGATGATTGCTAATACAATTAATCCTAGGAATGTTTGGAGACACCTAGGCTATCTAACCAACAGGTGTTTATTGGTTATATTTGCAAGTCAGACCTCAAAAGTGTGTGGAAAATTAATATAAACTCATATAATGCTGAAACGTGTAGATCTTGTTATTTCCCTGACCGCTACGCTGGGGAGGTAACTGTGGATAGATTCGAAAGTGATGGTGTTATGAAAAAAATTTACACCACGAATTTTCAGCCGACACTGTATAAGCAACTGACAGAAAAAACAATTAACTGTAATGAGGTTGGTAAATCAAAACATGTTCAGTATTTATAGATTGTGTGTTGAACATATTGTTTTACACTGTGTGGCTAACTGAGTGTTTAGTAATATAGTTTGTTGGTAATCGCTTGATTCGCATGCCAGTCCATCAGTTTCACTCGATGTTACGATACGGCTTTCATATATCTCAGGTCTTGATTTACGCTGGCTGAAATGTTCGAGTTTTATATGAAAACGCGAAAGACGCGAAATTTCCCACGCCGGGAACTTTACTGCTTTTACAGTATCTCTGTTTGGTGTAAGATATAGACAGTCGCGGTATAAAGCAAGTCATTCGTATCCACATAGCACAATTATTTGAAGTAAGCAAGAAATAATATATCAGCTAAAGTGAAACTTGTAAAAGAAATATAAAGTATAATGCAACATTAAAGCAGACAGTAACATATGTTATGAGCAGCCACCAACTAGGGTATCATAACGACTATAAATGGCAGGAGGTTGCTAAATGAAGCATAAGAGTAATGCAGGAAGCTATTTTAGTGTTTTTTGCTTGATTTCTGTTCTGTCTTAACCAATGTTCTGTCTTTAATACCACCACTGTCTAAATTTTAATTGTCGTATGATACAGGTGTAACTGTATCATCTTTTTATTGTATACATAAAAAGACAAACGTATATTGGAATACAAACGTTGCAGAAGTTCAGACACTCTAGATCAAAGTTGCGCTGTTAAATAAGATTAATGACACTTCGATTATTTCCTGTCATGTCAGGAAAGCGGACGACACGGTAGAGTTGTTTGGCGCTTAATGGACATCTTTAGAAAGGTGATATCATTGTCTTTCCTGCTTTTGGCGTTTCTGCGATTATATTTGATGACCAGTTGCAGTCATATGATCATTTTTAGTATGTAGTCTTCCTCAAAATGTCCCCAATGTACGGTTTTCCGCTTGGGCCATCGAGTCTTCAACCTTCTACCAAGATTTCGAACACGCACAAGTGCATGCGAAAGTGCAAAGGCGAAGAGCAAAGTGCGACGGCAAAAGTGCAAAAGTGCGACAAAAAGACACGAAAATTCGAAAGTACGATGTCGAAGGAGTGAACATTTACTCCTTTGCCTTCGCACTTTCGCGTTTTCGACATCTTGATCGAAAAGGATAGACGCGATGTCCTTAACGGAACACCGTACAAGTGGAAGAAAAGTATCAGGCAGCCAAAGCAATTATATATATTGAAATGTTACTTCGAAAACAGTTTGCATTATCCTCATATTTCCGATTCATGTGGTCAGTATACGACTCGGTACTATTCATCTACACAAGCATGATGAAACGGCACGGGAGAAGTTCAGAAGTTCAGATATTCACGATCAAAGTAAGTTATAGAGCTGTTTAAGTAGGTGATTGACACTTAGATTTATTCACTGTCATGTTGCAGATGCAGACTACTTAAGGGGAAATAATGGACATTTCCACTTAAGCGCCTTTGTACATGATGTCTATTGAAAACTATGTAAGGAATGAAGCATTTGCTCGCAATGCGCAATGACTCAATATTTCACAATGCCTTCACTATAATTCAAAATCAATTTCAGATAATTGCCTTGTGGATTAGTAATAGAAAGCTTGTAGAGGTTGGGGTTAACAAACTGCTACAGCACAACTGCTGCCATCTTCTAAAACTTTCCCCATTTGATTCGTCAATATTATAATGTAACTACTTACATCTGGCAGTCTGCAATCTATTAGTGCATTTATAATCAAATTAACATTTTCGCCACCAAATTTAAAATTGTCGGTTTTAAGTGCTTTTTGCTCAAACATTGTAACAAAATAAACAATAGAAATAATTGAATGAAACATTGGCTTTCCCGAAACCCTAATTTTTGGAATATTATTTTAAAAAAGAAAAAAGAAGTCCCTCATCGTACGCTGCCTTCTATGGGGGTGAAATGGTACAAATCAATTTCTTTAATCGATTAAAACAAGTATGAAATTGAGATTTTTCTAAGCGTGAGCAGTTTTGTAAAAACTGAGCCCGAAATTCACAGAGGGAAACAGAATCCTTTGGACATAGACACACTTTAAAAGGTTGTAATGTAAAACATTGATTATATTCGTTCGCTTGTAGGCGTGTACAGATTTAGACGATTCAGATCGTTTATATATGTGTTGGCAATACTGTAGATAAATGCTACGAATGTATTGCGAAGAGGAACCATGACATTGCAACCCAAATTCCCCTTAGAGGGTATTTGCGCTTTTTGTGTTGAATAACAGCGAGTCTTTACTCTTAATTATATCCATTGTTTTGTTAAGCACAGATGAAATGTATTATTTTAACAGTTTTGAACGTTAAAAACAACAAACATTTACATGTAAGCAGACTGGTTGCTTGTAAATCTTAAGACGGTGCATAAGTGTTCACCAAGTCCATCAGCCGAGGATGCGTCATCTGCTCAAGATTCATACGATACTACTCATCATAGCTTATAGTATTGTCAAACAATTATATCTTAGCAAACAACGTTTCTACCACTTTAGCAAATTGGCACTTTCGTGCTTTTTGGGACGATGTTTATATGATTGTTTTTACCTTTTCAACGTAGGGAATTTAGAAGAAATCGTCGAAGTTTGTATCATCTTTAAAATAGCTCATAATTTACGCGGTTTTAGAAGAACTCCTTAGGTATGTCCTCAAGTACGCACATCAACTAGTCATTTGATGATCAGACGCAATAAAGTCATTTGATGATTAGACGCAATAGTTTTAACAACTGTTTAAAGTCTAAACTTGATTTAACATCTTCAGGTTGAAAATTGAAGTGTGGTTCTGATATATCTCTTAAACTCATAGATACGGGAATATTAGAATGAAAGACAAGGACAGCTGTGACAAAACACAGATATAACATTTAGAGTAAACTTGTTTGTAAAGCACAAGCGTAGGGTCCATTGGCTGATACAAACGTATGATATATCATTTTCCTCCTAAAAGTTCGATGGTTTATGCAGAAAAGATTACAGATAAATAATCGCTTAATCAATATGTTCACCACGAAGGGATACTTATGCGAATAATCAGAGTAGCCCATCGAAAGTCATAGTCGAATTAGGAATACTTGTTTGTAAACGTTCTGTGTGATGTCTGCAGTGGTGAAACGGTTTTGATATGTTGTATTTCCAAATTTAGGACAAATTAAGGTAATTCTTTGATAGTTTTAAAACTGGTAGAAAGATGATGTTAAAATATGTGAAAATAGGTCGTTATTCTTTAAGAATATGACATATTCAAAGAAATGCTTACTCTTTCTTTTCGAGTCACAGCATTGAAGAACATTTCTCCAGTTAACGTTTTCCGCTGGTAATGTGCGAATGTATCAGCTGTCATAGCCTTTCCGGAGTTTTGGATTTATACGATTTCAATTATTGACAAAAAGAAAGTTCCAATGACACGTGTATCTATATTCACCCTTTCGAGCAGCGTTCTACGTTTTTAACGTAAAGCAGATCCTTCTGATGAGTTTTCTATAGTACCAGATAAAACACCCATGGTACTGTTTGTATTTCTCTCGTATGTACATATAGATGATATTTAGTTTTGGGGTCATGCTTTTTACGTTTGGTCATTTCTATTTATATAACCCCCTTGACTAACGGTTTTTGATCAAATCAGTTGTATCATAACCAGTGCTGGCTTTGCGGTATATTTTTTAGACTACAAAGCGGCTGGTATATGTTTTCAGCGTTTGATTTGCACAAGTTTCGTACTTCGTACAAGAGCCTTCATATCATCATGAATCTGGAGTTGCATAGCAATAAACGTTCATTTCGTATTATCTTATTCGTCAAATTGCTTATCAGCAAAGAAACATATGGGAATTAATAGATGACTTACTTATTAAATCAGTCTATAGCATTGTGACTCCAGAGGAATGAAAGTACTAATTGCTATGGAAGTTTATGTGATAAGCATTAGCATGCAATATCCATTCGCTTCTTGACAGACAGCTATTGCAGAAATGCAATTAAACCAATACATAATGTCAGTCTTCTTCTAAAACAATGTAAGAGCCATTTATTTTAAAATATCACATACGTGGTTTTAGAAGAAACTCGTCGATTTGTGCTTAAATCACGTTAGTACATTTGATAAAATAGCAGTTGCGTGCGTTGATTCGAATATCGTTATGAGCTTTCCATAAGCACACAAGTGCCACATTGCCGAATGTGAGATACGTCGCTTTGAAAGAAAACTATTGATAAATGCTTCGCATGAAACATGCAGGCAACCTTTGTATTTACAACACTGTGCACGTGCATATGTTGTTACATCTGCTTACCATTGTAAGCGCCAATTTTTCCTGAAAAAAAGAATACCGCGCAATGAAATTTAAACACGCTAGTTTTTTTATGGAAGTGGAAAACTACTATTTAAAGATCTGAATTTGAGCAAGATTCAATCTTGACTCGTTTTCTGCTTACCGGGTCTCATCTTTTATCTCTTTGATGATAAGTCAGTTTGATCTTAGTTTATATCCTAAGTTCTATTTCAGCGACATGGGGTCGTCTGTGAGTTCTGATTGGTTCAGCTTTTACTCACATTCTATTTCTAGATTAATACTCAGGAAAAGTATCTGATGAAAAATATGAAATTCTAGGCAAAACAAATGCCACTTTTTCATTGCATTGAAAACATTGTTGGAAATGAAGCATTAGCTCGTCACGAGCCAATGCTTCATTTCCTACACTGTTTTAAATAACAGCTAGTTGCAGGGGTGCGCTAAATGTGGGAGAAAGCAGCACATTTTTATAGTAGAAACATATTTATTTTACAACGTACTTGTATATTTTTGTAAATCTTCTAATCTGATAATATGAAGTCGAATAAACTTTCACCTTTCAAATAACAACACGTAAAAGTTAAGTATTGCCGAATACTTTAGGTCACACACGAATGCATATGATACAAAGGGATCAACACGGATTGTCATGGTCCTCACTTAAAATTCTGAACGAGTTAGAATTAATGACTGGAGTTGGCTCAGGGTGAAATTTGAAAACAGATGTTTTTAAACAATCATTGCCAACAAGCATGCTCCCCGGAATGCCCATCGTTGGCTGTTTTTCACGAAAATTACTGAAGGCCGTATTTAATGCAAATTTCATTTTATCCTTGATGCAAATCATCGACATTTTGTGGCTGTCTCTATCAGAAAGCGTTTACCATTAATTAAAGTACGTTTGCCTTGAGTCATTTTGTATTGTAAAGAAATGTTCGCGGCTATTAACAAAATTGAGAACAAGTAAATGTCGAATAATGAAACTAGGGGATAGTTTCAGCCTGAAATTACATCGGAAACAAAACATAGATGACGATATTAAATTGGCGGATTGATTTTCTTTACCGTTTCAACGTAAACGAAGTGAACACGAATTGCAAATAATATAGAAAAAAATAGAAGTTTGTTCTACAATTGTGAATATTTGATTGGTTTTGGTGATACAAGTTTGGACACCATTCTGCTATTACAAAGATCTATACTCTCCGTACTTGCTGACAGTGCTCAGTGCCAAACGCATTCGATGATAAAGAATAACTTTTTTTCTTAGAACATGATCTCGAACAAGAACAAGGTTATAGATATTAGTTTCCTGCAGAGTGAAACAGTGACTCTAAATAAAATTGATCAAGCTCAGGTCCAGTTTACGCTAAACATCTACGGCTGAAATCGTGATCCAACTCAACATTCTAATCACCAGAAAATGAAGAAAACAATTTAAAGGCATTTGCGGCAGCTACAAATCTCGGCTCTCGCGAGAGTTACGTAACACCGGTTTACGAGCGTTTCCCACATGTTTTGTATTTGTGTTACTTGTTACTCATAAAACGATTAATTTAATGCAATGTGAAAAATGCATATGCATTTTTCACATTGCATTTG
>JAULCE010189970.1:0-11519 GCA_032359355.1 Macoma nasuta | reverse complement strand
GGTTTGGTTTTGTTGTTTACGTCCGTTTCTGCCAATTTTGGGCTAATTGGACGTCCCAGAGAGAGGGAAGCGGATACAAAGGAACCCGGACAACGCCCTACTCTTTTTCGAAGAAGCCCTCTGGTTCTTTTACATGCCCAGTTAGTGTACAGCACTGATACATGGGACCTCGGTCTCAAGTCTCATCCGAAAGACTGGTCTGGCGGGGGATCGAACTCACGACCACAATGCTAAGTAGGATAGGGTGTAACCGATTCAATCATGTATTCAAATGAATGTTCATCTTTTTTCATCGGATTCTTTCTTTGTAGATGAGTCTCAAATAGCATACGGGATAATGGGTTTTTGCGGAAGCCATCCACGTGATAGGCTTGGTAATTAACTCTGTTCAAAGGTGTCCATACACGTGCATTACTTTGAAATTCATCGATAGGTAGAATAAAGCTTTCCATCCACGATGATGCTGAACGTATAGTAAATATGGTTGACTTATACACATGTCGTCGGTGTTCGTCTAAAACCGCGTAAGTGGCAGTTTTTTAAAAAAAGGCATATACGTGATTTTAGAAGCACACTACATTTTATTACTAAACCACGTACAAGTAGATACGACGTTGCCTTAAAGTGTCATTGCAGATAGTGGAGTCCGCGATCAGACATCGCTTCTGAACAGGAACTTCACGTTGTACAAAAAGTGAAACAGTCCATTTTAATAGTTTCGTAAAACCAATATATTTTGTTTCTTTCGGTTTTTTTAAACATTCAATTTTAAACTATTTGAAGCCTATAAATTCAATATGACACCGAGAGATTTAAACGCTTACGTTACATGAACGCAAGCGGATGCTATAAACAACGACAATTGTCTCGGTCTAATGTTATAAAGTTTCTAGTGAATTTCTGAACCTAAAGACAACTTGGGAATAATTGTTTTAACCTTTTTTTAATAGAACATGTAAATAATGTTTCGTTATATCTAGTTAATCTTGAGATCTATTGAACCTGGATGTAAATATAGTATACTCATTTTCATTTATGTGCACATTATTTAGTTTTATGGAGTTAAGGATTATTTGAAATCGAAATTTCCTATATGGAAATGGTTAAACATAGTACATCTTTAAACATATTTAACATGTCATTGGTTATCTTTTTACATTGTAGTAGTGTCGCCAGTGTCGAACACTCTGATCGAGTGCATATGTAAATGTAAAGTATTAAAGTACAATTCACAAGTGAATGGCGGCTTTATTGGTGAAACCTGAAAGTAATCAACCATGTTCTCATGTTTACCGACCTGGTTTGTATAACAGTGGGAAAAACGCTATTCTTGACCGTTTAGACGCTAACGTAACGCAAACACAATGTAACTATTATTAAAACAAGAGGACCATGAGGGTCCTATATCGCTCACCTGATAAAAGGGCTACAAAAGAACCATTACAAAAAGCTTTATGATATATGGGTATAAGGAAAATGGCCACGCCCCTGGTGGCTATAGTTTTTGACATATCAATTTTTTTAACATCTTTGGTAGAGGTCCACCCAAGGATCCTTCCTGTGCAATGATTTTGAAATTAGACCAGCAGTTTTGGATAAGAAGATTTTCAAAGTTTTCTATATGGCCATATAAGCAAAACTGCCCCCGCCCCTGGCGGCCATGTTTTTTGACATATCATAATTCTTTAAACAACTTTGGTAGAGGTTCACCTAGGGATCATTTCTGTAAAATTATTTTGAAATTGGACCAGTAGATTTGGAGGAAAATATTTTTGAAAAAGTGAACATAGGACGTACGACGTAGGACGGACGCCGGGTGGAGACCGAGCATAATAGCTCACTTGAGCATACTCAGGTGAGCTAAAAAGAACATTATCTCTTTCTTTTGAAAATTTGATTACTATGAGTGTCAAACAGTTTAGTTTCGGAATAGACGCTGCGCAACTCTGCGTCTAAACTTGCTACAAACTTTTGTACAGATTATTATTGCTCATTATCTAAGGCGTGAGATGGTAAATACGTATTTGATGTTTTTAGCCAATCTATGATTTTAATGAATTTGCTGAAAAAAAGCACTGCTAGGCAATTTCGAGAATATATATAATAACCCGTTTACCCGCTATAACGATAGTCGTGATGGTTAGGTTTTCACAACAGCTTGCATCCAGATCAGCCACCTAGTCAATTGGCATCTGATCCGGATTCAAGCTGCCTCACGCTCGACCAAAAAACGCTCCACAACGGAATCGGATGAAGTTGAAACTTGCGGCAAACAAGAAATTGAGCAAACGACATTTTTTGCAGCAGGGTAAGGATTAAGCGAAATATCAAAAAGTGCAGAAAGGTTTACATAAGTAAACATAATTCTTTACTTAAACTCGAAACGATCTGGTCGATGTTTATGTATTTATATAATATCACGTTGCCTGTTGTTACATGTATTACCTATATTATAATGAAATTACTTCACGTTTGTTCAAAATTCAATATCCACAATGAATGATACATTTTAACCCGAAGTCCGATTTGAACAATTTGCTAAATACTACTTAATATATGCTTAAATTAATGACACGTCTAATACTTTCAAAGATGCAATATGTTAAACCATTTCCTTAACATACACACCTTCTTATGTGCTTTACTTTTGAACATACTATGGGGGGAATGCAATTGCTGGTTTCATAAAGAGCTGTTTTTTCTATTTATAGAGAGAAAGGTACATAGAGAAAAAGAAAAAAGGCAAAGTTGCTACCAGTATCAATAGCAAAAGAGAAACTAGGCTAATAGAAGCTGTCTAAAGGTGGCAATGTGATACATGTAATGTATGAATATCTATATCATTTTCAAAACTGCAAACAGTGCAAGGGTCAGGCTCACCATTTATTTTAAAAGAAAATAATTCGTACATAATGAATGTGTATAGATTATTTCATTATGTGGATTTAATCAGAAAATAGGCTCATATACTCAGACCATCTTTTGTTAAAATTATTCCAATCACAATTTTTAAAGGCAATATATTTCCCAGTGTCATATGAGGATTTAATGCAGTTTTTTTTATATATATCCAACCTCAGAGGTGTCTGGTTTAATCTACATTTGTATATGTATTGTTTTTCATTTATCAGAATAAAATTAAGTGTTAAGTCTGTTCTGTTGTTTGTGATTATACCCAACATAATATCTGTTTTTGAGAGTATGACATTGTTCAGGTTGTTACATTTTGACTGAAGCCATTGCATAAGTTCTGTCAAAAAAGTATCGACTATTGAATAATTAAGAATAAATGACATAGTGTCTCTGGGCCAGCTTTATAGAAGGAGCAGCTATTTGAATCTTGTATACCAATTTTTGGAAGAAAGGTGTTGGTACATGTAGCTAAGATCATGTTACACAGTCTATATTAAAACCATTTTGTGCTCGTACTTTGGCAACATTTAAATGGTAATTGATGTGTGTGTTGCCAGGAGAACTTGTATGAAGTTGTCGAAAATTGGGATAAAGTTTAAGTTTAAACTGTCTAACTGCCATTGAAAGTCCATTATATTAAATAAAATTTGTATGAATTTCTGTCATTGTCTCAAATTCTTGAATCGAGAGGAATGTCCCATTATTATCAATTAAGACATTTACTGTAAAGATGCCGCATTTATACATTTTCTTTAAAAAAACACTTTATTTTCTATACGAATACCATCATTATACCATAAGGGCTCGTTAAAATAGTTGTCTCTGGAAAATGACTGCATTAAATATATATCTTTCAAGAATGAGTTTAGATTTGTATGTTTTTTTTAATAAAAGTTTATCAAAACAAATTAAAGTTTGATTAATCTGGCCACTGAGTATTAATCAAATGTACCCACTTCTGATCCTTTGATGATTCTGATTCTGATGTTATATGTACTTAATTAAGCTGAGACACCGAGCTTCGCGGTCCCAGGATCCAACATTTAGGAGAGAATAACAAAGGAGCGATTATTTTGAAGCCGACAACTAACTTCTCGGGCTCCATCTTAATCACAACTGATCGACTGGCTTGCGTTTTAAGTTTTTTAACCCGCATGGCTAGATTTGCAATTATCTTGGATCCAGACCAGATTCCGAATGACTCTTCATCTGATAAAGATTCAAGCTATGTGACGCCCTGACAATAGTTTCACCAAATTTGAAACAAATCGGAATATGTTTAGAATTTTGAGCAGACGACATGTTTAACCAGACGCCACTTTTCTCAACCAAGATAAGAGTTAATGAAACTCCCGTTAAGTACCTTTCATGGGAAACGACCGTGACTGATGTGAACGAAGGCCTCATTAGCCAAGCGCGGTCCTTGCAGACGAGGCTATCAGGTATGTTCTTGCTATAACGCTGGTGTCCGCTAACCTTGCCGCATGCAGCATAGCCACCTCGAAACTTTGCCAACAAACATTTTAAACAGCATTTAGATATAAATTTCAAACGTTACAATGCCAGCATGTCAATTGACCTAGCCACTGTATATCAATATTAACGTATGCGGTATGGGGTATGGGAATAAAACAAGCATACACTACTAGTTTAGATCCAAGTAAGATACCAATAGCGGCACGTCGGTCTCGCCCATTCTGAATGCATATTAAATGTCAAGTATCGCATGCATTGACGTTATTGCATGTGTCGGAGCAAATATAGCAAGACCATCACTGGGTGCGCGTTATGTCTGCCGACCCGGGGAAGAATGTAGATAAATGGATATCGTCGGTGTCGTTCTAAAAGACACAAGTGCTATTTGTATAAAGGACACGTATGTCCCTTTAGCCTTTATCACGCCGATCGCGACCAGAGTGACATCGCCAATCATCTTGGACCCGATTCAGGTATTTACATAGCGCATCATGCGGTTTCTGAGAGTTTGGAGCATGTTCAAAAACGCCATATGCACCGAAAACGTTCGTACCGATTAGATTGGTTCGGTTCTGATTCCGGTTTCAATCTTAATTTCCGTACCGTGCGTAATTGTTAGATTCGGATGTATAGCACAGAACAGCACGCCCCCAAGCTAGACATCTGAATGTTGATCTCGTTATGATAACGAATATATTTACCGAAATATGAAACTTTGAATAATCTCTGCTAAATGCTAAGTAAATTGCATTACGGGGAAATACAATGTATGATTAGAAATGACACCAATATGCGAAGTGAAGTATGCATATAATAATTTACTGATACTTTACTCCCTAGATAAGAAGTTAACAACTCTGTATCAGATGATAAATGAAAACATGGTGGCAAATGAGCATTTTCTCATAATTAGCAAATGTTCTATCTTCCACAATGTTTCCAAAGCCATTCGAAATTGATGTTTCCTTTCTTCAACATAATATTCCGATGTATATCATAAATGAGGTCGCTAGCATGATATAACGTAGTCAAATTTTCATATATATAAATAGTGATATAACAATGCTACATATCGTAATTTTTAATATAAATAGAATATAGCATTCGTGGTCATTCAATAAGGAATTTATAAACTCGTTTACTAAATTAATATTGATAAATGTCGTCAAGGCTCGTTTTAATCAATTTAAAAATATCGTTTAATAAATTCCTTACTAAATGACCACCCATGCAATGTCCTCTATATATCATAGACTTTCATTGTAAATGAGTCATGTAATAGAGTATTATAGGGTAAAGGGCTTAGTAAATTGGAAATTACGCCATCACAAATATGAATTTAGAATGTATACATCTTATAAAATTGACAAACTGCACAGATGTTTCTAGCTTTAAGGTTTTAGCTAAAACAAACATCAATTGAATAGTCCAATCATTTCCCATATGAATGTCTACGTATGTCATGTCTAGTTTATTGATAATTTCCCCCACAGAAGCCTCTGGTTCTGGTGGATATTGGAAACATTTTGGAAAATGGAGCACTTGCTCTTTTGTCAACAATGAGTTCCGTACAATTTAAAACAACGCTTTATTGATTGGCCTAGATTTTAATATTTATCATTAGATAATATCATTGTGGGTTATTCTAAACATTGCTAAGCCTGTGGAGTTATGTGATACAACTTACAGGCGTTGTTTTTGCTATTGTAGCGGATTACTTACATCTTTCCTCCACATGCTCATTTAGACTTATCAACATTGATTTCATTATCAACAAGGATATAATAATTATGATGAAATTGGTGAATATCTAGGCAAAACGGAAGTGCCATTTTTGAATTTCCTACATATTGTAGGAAATGGAGTATTTGCTCGAATGCTTCATTCCTCATAATAATGTTTGCAATAATCGTCTGCTACAAAGAGCACATAAAGGCGCTTCTGTGAAAGAAAGTGTTATAAAGACATTGTGTGAAATGGAATTTTAACCGAAACAGTTAATTGCTCCGTTTTTCATAATATTTTCAAAATCATTCTAACTTGGCAACTTCTTTCTCCTAGAATGTTCTATCTTTTCATCTTTTGTTGATATTCTGAAAATAGAACATGGCGTCATCGAGCTGTCTCTCGCAATACTAGAATTAGCATTTATGAGTTGTACAGTCCAAATGATAGTCTTGTCTAAGACATATGCATTAGAGAAATATTTATTTCATTTAGCTTTACCACCAGGCTGTTGCCTTCCGCTTTCGCTAGGTACGTGTAGTTTATTTTCGACCAACAAGGTGTCCGTCTGGCGACCTATGGACACTTGGAACGTTGAAGGTAATTTACTCTTAACACATATACATAAACTCGGATTAGACCCGAACTACTCGGTGGCTCATTTGTCTCCAGTTTTAGGCATAGGTTGTCAATGCCCGTTTACTAACGCGTTAGTTGGTATTTATTTTCATTTAAAAAGCTGCACGCCTCTGCCTTCGGAACCAGTAGTTGTAACCCTTTCGTGCACAAGTTGTTTTAAACTAGTCCACAAGGAAACAATCTGATGAAAAAATATGAATATATAGGCAAAACAAAATGCCATTTTTTAATGTATTGAAATCATTGTAGGAAATGAAATACTTGCTCGTGACGAGCAACTGTTCAATTTCCTGCAATACTTTCAATAGCCGTCAGTAACAGAGGCGCTAAGAAGAGCGTCTGTATATGAAATGTGTATCCTGCAGCTTTCTGAATATTCATTTTTCAGTCCAATATCGGGTACTTTAATTTTAAGATAAATTATCTTAAGCATTAGCTTTATATATGAGGCATAAGATTCACGTGCGAGAAAGTACTTAAATGCATATAGTGCAAATCCTGATGCAAGACCTCCCTGAGCAAGATCCACACAGGTGACAAAGACATCGTCAATTTACGTTGTTAGTGAATCTTCAGATGAAGTTTTATAACGTATGATTTTATCTGTTATTCAATGTATCGCATTGCTCACATGTTAAGATCAACAGGAAATAATTATTTTGAATAAATTAATAGACATTGCCCCTCGGGCATGCAATTATAATTAAAGAAGAAATTTGACAGGCGAAACATTATACAGATGTCGTTGGCTTATTAGCCTATTACTCCATCCAAGCGTCTTCCGACGCCTCTGTAGTAAATGTATTGAAAATATCGTTGAAATGGAGAATTTGCCTGTTACGAGCAAATGTTCCATTTCCTTCAATGTTTTCAACACGAAATAAAAATACATGTAGCATGTTCCTATGACCTATATATTCATAATTAACATCAGATCTTTGTTTTTGTAAAAAGGTCAAAATATAGATAACATAGGAGGTACATTGTAGTGGATTAATCTAACTGGCGTCTGGTCAGTTTTATGAACAATATAAGACATATGCCAAGGGCATTGTTTTGCAATTGCATATCGTCGGTATCATTCAAAACGACATTAGAAACTTTAGTCTAAATGACAATTGCGTTTTTTTAAACGAGGTCGACATCGTTTACTTCAAATGCTTTTTTTAGACTCATTCCCACTGAAAATACATGCTGCAATGGAGACAATTTAGGAGAAAGGAAAAACAGGAGTTTTGAATGGTTTTAAAAACATCGTGGACAATGGAGCATTTGCTCAATATAAGTAACTGTTCAATTTTCCGCAATGGTTTCAAATGACATCTACTACAGCGATGTCAAAAGGTATATCTATTGAGTAAAATATTAAACGGAGTCGAGATAATGTGATCACTTCATTTTTACAAATCTTAACCTGAATCTCGCAGCACACTTGACTTCTCTTTAAACTCTAACCCGCCATCTTCAGTCGTAGATTACTGCTGATACAGTGGCAGCAACGCTATTATTTACAGTACGGAAACTGATTTATTTGAAACTCGGATCAGAACCGAGCCGAAACGAATTTACATGACCGTTTTCGGGAGATATGGCATACGAACAGGTTCACAACTCTCTCATAACCGCATGATGTGCTCATTAGTGCGAATCGGAACCAAACCGGTAAAAACAGTCAATTTAGTTGCAGTACTGTGCCGTTTAAACGCTACCGCAGCGCCAACACACTTAGCAAATCATATGTATACTCGGAAGATCTTTAATGAACATGGTAATTACTATGGTCGTCAACAGTTTAGAGCCGGACCAGACGCCGGATAACTCGGTGTGCACATGTTATAAATGCTCAGTTTCTAACGAGTTAGAATCGTGAAGAAAGGCGTTTTCGCCATTGTATGTGCACACCATATGTCCGGAGTGTCCAACTATCATGATCTAGTTTAGACAGCCGGTAGAGCGGCGAAGTCCTCGGCGGTCGATCCAAAGTCAAGCTGTTGCCTTTGCCATAAACCGTATCCATTTATTCCATAGATACAGATGTTAACGCCTCTGTAGCAGATAACTTTTTGAAACATTGTGGGAAATTGAGCATTTGCTCATTATGAACAAATGCTTCATTTTTCACATCGTCCTCAAATGTCATCTGCTGCAGAGGCACCAACAAGTGTATGTACGGATTAAAGCGCTAAACAGATGTCAATGTCAGTTAAATCTTGAAAATAATGCTCCAATTTTATTACTTGTTTGACGGTTTTAATATTAAATTATCACATAAACTGTTTAGCCCTAATCCTTCGTCTAAAATTGGTTCGTTTATGTGATTATTCAGTTATGATGAGAGGTCTTGAACACAAATAAAACAATTCAGATGCTTACCTTTATATTGAATATATATTCCTTTCTGTTTTTAAAAGAACATGTCAACAAAATTGTCTAGATTGCAACGATTCGCGTTTATCTATATTAAACATGTCTACTGTAATAATATTTTCTTTTCAACTTTGAAACTGTCTCTTCTTGTAAAGTGTTGTAAAATATATCCGACACGACTAACCCGTTTCATAAAAGCAGCTATCTTGTGTGTTGTTGTTTTCTAAAAAATAATAATAGTTTCACATTTGCACAGATAAAGTTTCTAAAGCACTCGATACTCGCTAAGTGTTATTCGGACGGTATCTTCGCCAGTTTTAAACTACCAGTGAACTCTTTAAGGTATAGACGATTACCTCGCCAGCGATCAGCAACGACGAACTGTAAAACCATTCAAAGATGTTACTTTTCGCTCTCATCAACCGCACTTAACCATGAACGAACTATAAAAAGCCGTTTGAAAAACAAATTAACTTGAGTATACGATATTATCTCAATGTCAAACAATTTGAAGACGGAACAGACGCCGGGTGACTTTGCGTCTGATCACCGTCTACACTATGTTTGTAGAGCACTCTCTTAGAACTAGTTGATGCAAATGCGCTGTTTAGAAAGGAATAACATTCGACGCAGTCCAGCTATCCGGAGTGTCGGTATTTTCCGATATAGCAGCAGGCAGTAGGCAATGATAGCCTATCACGTACGATGAGTTGCTCCTGTAATCAAAGAAGAATCCAATCGCAGATGTTTAAACAGAAGTATCTAATGCATAGCAACATTTAATCTTATACTTTACCGTAATTACATCCAAGTATTGGCCAGCGGGAAATGCACACATGTGGACCCTGGTCAAAAAAAAGTGCTACTTTACTCACCGTTATTACTCTAATTCATCAGAACATGCACACATTGTGTAGACCCTGATCAGACTACTCCTTCAGGAGCAGTCTGATCAAGTTCTATACAAATGGCTTGT
Source organism: Macoma nasuta (assembly GCA_032359355.1). Taxonomy (NCBI): domain Eukaryota; kingdom Metazoa; phylum Mollusca; class Bivalvia; order Cardiida; family Tellinidae; genus Macoma; species Macoma nasuta. Next base: position 1,423 of record JAULCE010189970.1, on the reverse strand, counting down.
CTTGTTGGTTATTTTGAACAAGATTACTAGTATATGCTGAGAGCAGATTGTCAGATTTAAAGCATAATAACATTATTCGGTTGGATAGCAAAATACTTGAATAGAGAATTATATTAACTTGCATGATGTGGGTGTATCGGCGATAAATACTGCAACCAAGCAACCAGATTGCTGAGTTACTCAGCGTCACATCTAGTTCGAAACCTGTAACAATCGGAGTTCGTATTCAAAAACTATGGCAGGGACATTACATGTCTATTTGCCTTGAAAATTGCTGCAAACCATAATTTTGTCAACATGCTGAATTTAAAACGTTTCCTCCCCGTTTTCAATAAATGTGCATGTATATAAGCGGAATATCAGACACAGAGACACACGCAACGAAGTATTTTAAATGGGATTGCCTTGCATGCGTTAAGCCTATGGACTTAGATTAAGATCCGACTAGATCCGAAGATTGTACTCAATATGAGTTTGTCACATAAGGTCGAGTCATTCTCGCGAACTCAGTTAACCCTTTCCTACATAGGTACACGTTTTAGCGCCTTTGTAACTGATGGCTATTGAAAACATAAACGTTTGTTATTTTGCGGCAGTACGCCAGGATTGCTCTCCGAGGCCTAAGGCACTAGAAGCTAGTCTCAGGGTTTAAATGCGTGTGTGTTTATCTAGCCTAGATAAGAAAGGCGGTAGCCGGTGGTCAGTTTATATAGTTGCATTCCTCTTAGATTATTTCCATAGCCCGTAGATTATACTTATATACTCTATATTGTCGATGTTATTTTTGGGAAATGGTTCTTACGTGGATTTGGAATAGCACCGGCGATATGTTAAGAGCATTCTACTCTAGCCAATTAAAATAATTATATTCGACATATTGATGTTTTAAAATGTGTTCAATGAAACGATTTGAAACGTCGTCCTCCAGTGGTTCATCGCAGGGAGGAACTGCAACGGTTCGCGTGGAAATTTTAATACACTCAAACCTGGAGAGCTCGAACTCGGTTAAGTCGATATCCTAATAAGCCGATGTTATTAGCTGCACCAATATTGCATTTTTATTGCTTTCTATACTCATATCACGGTTATGGGGCCTATTTTTATAAGTCTGAATCTCCTGAAGCGCACTTCGGGTGATTCGGGCTTGTAAAAACAGTCCCAACAACTTTTAGCCATCGGGGCTTTACTGTATATCCATAAAAGCCCTTGAGGTTCGTCTGCGTTGCTTGCAACCCGTTTTATTGAGTTGCCTTTAGGCAAACTCTCTGGAGTCATATAAGTTTGATATTGGTTTTCTGAGTCTCACTATTTTTTCTTTGTGCATGGACCCATTTATTCAGGTAGACCTATGCCGCGCTGAAAGTAGTTCCATATGTATGCATGTTTTCCACATGCATAGTTTATTATTTGTGATGTGTCGTAA
>JAULCE010189969.1:0-19081 GCA_032359355.1 Macoma nasuta | reverse complement strand
CCTATTGTGGTATAGACCGCTATGAATCATATGCATCCTACCGTCGGTATAGACCGCTATGAATCATATGCATCCAACCGTCGGTATAGACCGCTATGAATCATATGCAACCTACCATAGGTATAGATCGCTATGAATTATAATCAACCTACCGTCGGTATAGACCGCTATGAATCATATGCAACCTACCGTCGGTATAGACCGCTATGAATCATATGCAACCTACCGTCGGTATAGGTCGCTATGAATCATATGCAACCTACAGTCGGTATAGACCGCTATGAATCATATGCAACCTACCGTCGGTATAGATCGCTATGAATCATATGCAACCTACAGTCGGTATAGACCGCTATGAATCATATGCAACCTACCGTCGGTATAGACCGCTATGAATCATATGCAACCAACCGTCGGTATAGATCGCTATGATATACATGCAAGCTACCGTCGATAAAGTCCGCTATGAAACATATGCAACTTACCGTCGGTATTGATCGCTATGAATCATGTGCAACCTACCGTCGGTATAGACCGCTATGAATCATGTGCAACCTACCGTCGGTGTAGATCGCTATGAATCATGTGCACCCTACCGTCGGTATAGATCGCTATGAATCATGTGCAACCTACCGTCGGTATAGACCGCTATGAATCATGTCCAACCTACCGTCGGTATAGACCGCTATGAATCATATGCAACCTACCGTCGGTATAGACCGCTATTATTCATATGCAAGCTACCGTCGGTATAGATCGCTATGAATCATATGCAACCGAACATCATTACCGCTATGATTCATATGCAACCTACCGTCGCTATAGACCGCTATGATTTATATGCAACCTACCGTCCGTATAGATCGCTATGAATCATATGCTACCTACCTTCCGTAACGACCGCTATGATTTAAATGCAACCGAACATCGACAAAGAACCATGTGCACCATACCGTATGTATAGACTGCTTTTAGTCAATTGCAAACTCACACCGGTATATATGGACCGCTATGAATCATGTGCATCATATCGTCTGTGAAGACCACTACGAATCATATGCAATTTACCTTCGGTATAGAGGGCTATGATTCATTTGCAATCTACTGTCGGTATAGACTGCTTTGTATCATGTTCATCCTAACATCGATACAGGCCGCTATGAAACAGGTGCAATCTAACATCGGTATGAATCATATGCAACCTAGCAACGGTATAGACCGCTATGAATAAGGTTCAGCATAACAACGGTATAGACAGCCATGAAACATGTTCAGCCTACCGTCGGTATAGTCAGCTGTTAATTATATGCAACCTACCCTCGGTATAGACCCATATGAATCATATGCAAATGGCCGTCCGTATATACCACTATGGACTACATGCCATCAAACATCGGTATAGTTCAAGACCGCTTTGAATCATGTTCAGCCTAGCATCGGTATATACAGTTTTATTATGCTGCAAAGATAAATCCTCTAATATGATTGGTCAATCAACCCGTAAGAAGCCGTGTACATAAGTATTCCCAATGGGGAACCCCACGTTAAACAGTGTCGCTTAAACACTTCACTTTGGATTTTTCACAAGATAGCTGCTAAAACAATATTCCAAGCACATGTACAATGTTATCCACGTCATAAGGTAGAATTTAAAGAAAGTTGCATGACTTTACACTGTGAATTATGTTTCTTTTGCCGAAGAAATCTGGACTTTGAACACGGTTTCATAACAACTGGTAAACAATTTTGACGTCATTTAAATTCTCGGTAGCGCGTGTAATATTGGGGCGTCTTAGGGGGAATCTGCTGAGGTGGGGAAAACCAGGAGTGATATAGATAAGAAGCGTGTAATTTGATAACTACTATGAAAAAAACCACGATTAAAACATTTGCAGTATAATAAATTAGTTATACAGTTTCTTAACAGGGTACATGACGATTTATTCCCGGCTGGTAAAATCATGTACACCCTTGCCTAACGGCTCGGGTGACATGATTTTTCCCAGCCGGGAATAAATCGGCATGTACCCTGTCAAGAAACTGTATAACTAATAATGAATTAGGTTCAGCATAACAATGGTATAGACCGGCATGAAACATGTTCAGCCTACCGTCGGTATAGCCAGCTGTTAATCACATGCAACCTACCGTCGGTATAGACCCATATGGAACATATGTATCCTAACATCAGTAAAGACTCCTATGGATCATATGCAAATTACCGTCAGTATAGACCACTATGAACCACATGCAGCCGTACACCGATATAGACCGCTATGAATCATGTGCAACATACCATACCGTCGGTATAATCAACTGTGAATCATATTCATCCTACTGTCGGAATAGACCGCTTTGAATCATGTTCACCCTAACAACGGTATAGACCGCTATGAGTTTTGTGCAGCCTAGCGGTTGTATAGACCGCTATGAAACATATGCAGCTTACTGGACTATACACCGCTGTGAATCATATGCAGCCTACCGCCGACGTATATTGTTCTTCAATAGTTTGTAGTATGCTTAGCTCTTTATCGTACGATTGGAGAAAAGTTTCACTTTGCATGAAAGGTTGAAAATCGCAAATGCAAACAGTTTGATAGTTTCCATTAAATTACACGAAAAAAGAGAACATCTACTCCATGTTACATGATTTAACATACTTGCTTTAGACATTGAACATAGAGAGACCATTGAAGTTGAACAATAAACCACTACATGAAATGACACGAGTCTGGAAATATTGAATTAGATCTAGTCACGAATACTACAATTGTTTTCTCGAAATCAGACGACCTCCAGTGATTATGCCGCGTATTGTCTTTGTGTGTGTACCAAAGACTGGTTTGACAGCTATTTACACATCACAGATACCTTGTCAAGTTATTACACGTCAAAAAAGGAAATAAGTACATGGCATGATGATTTCCTATATCTGTATGTTGCCCAACTAGCAGTTTAGTGGATCCGTATAGCGTCGGTTTTTATCTCAATCTACGTATGTGCCATTTGTAAAAAGTGGCACATACGTGACATTAGAAGAACACCGATATTTTCTTATAAAACCACTTAAGCTCGTTCCTTTAGCAAACAATGGCAATATCGTGGTTTTTGAAAAATAAAGCAAAACGTTCTCTGCTATTTAGTGCACATATACCAACAAAAGACTCTCATAGACGACGAGGGGTTCTGAGTTTATAGAGGGAGTTGCTAGTACATATTATGTCAGAGTAGAATAGAAGTCTTTTCGTTGACGTGCTTCAAAAACGACATAAATGTGATTTACCAAAAAGGGAACCAAATATGATTTTACACGTTGTCCTATAGGTACGCATTTGACGCCTCTGTAGCAGTTGATTATTGAAAACCGTATGGGAAACGGAGCATTTTCTCATCATGAGCAAAATATCCATTTTCGAAAATATTTTATAAATACATTCAAATTTGGTGTTCTCCTGTTTCCTAGATAATATTCATATTAATCATAAACTTTCATTGTGAATAAGTCTAAACTTAGCTTATGGATTAAGCATTAACCACACCTATTAATCAACTGGCTAGTGGCTAATTTATGCCACCTTGGTTGCATTTGCTTACATGCTGCATTCGAAGAGGTATTAACATCTCACCACCAGACACTAGTTGTTATGACCAAAGCAGACATCTATCGTAAGTTTGTTGGAAATCAAGTATGTTTAATAATGATGCGTGCAGAGTTTCATTAATTAAACGAGGTGTTGACATTGAGCTGTTTAATAGCTACGGGATAGTTGAATGATGTGTAATTTCATATGAAATGGAAATTAACTTGTCAGAAAGAAAGACGTATCATTTGATGCAACGTGACCAGTAACACCTGACAAACAAAATATCTTCAGAGACAAGTTCTATTTCGGTACATACACACTCGACGACGTTCATAGTGAGGATTATATTCTAGCAGTAAAGTATTTTTCTTCACAGATCAGGCATTTTGAGATCTATATATTGATCCATACTATCCTTTCTCTTGTTAATCACGTAAATTGATCTTTTTGAAATCAGTGTAGACCCAAATCAGACAGAATCTGAAGGAAATGTCTGACCGTAGTCTGCACTGTTTGCCAACAGGAGTCTGCACTGTTTGCCAACAGGAGAAAACACAGTCTGCTATATGTTTTGTTCATTTTTCCTGCAAAATATTTGATATTTTATGCCAGTGTAATATTCCATTTCATAACTATTCACTGTGGGTGTAGTCTCGTATGAAAAGGTAATATTACACGTAGAATAGGGGGACTTCATTAACATGCTTAAATTGATGTAACTTCGAATGATGCTCATACATAATGTGTTATCACCTAAAAGCATTTTTCTTTTTTTATTGCAGTCTGTCAATCAAAAACAACTCAATACGTTTTTGGTATGATGGTGATTTTATTGGTTTTGCCTGTTAACGTGTGTATGTCATAAAAAAGTGTTAAAAGTTTTTATAAAATCATATTGAATTCCTAAAGTCGCGCAATATGAACCACAGAAGAACTCGTGCATATTTTTCTAAACACATACTGACCTATAATGCAGAACTAATGCTCATAATCACATGTGTCACTATAAAGAGTTGACGCGGGTACATGTTTACTACACGTTAGGGAAAAAAACATTCTACTTACCTATTGTAATTATGCAATCGTTTATATACACTCATGCAACCATATACACTGAGAGGATGTTCTACATAGACCATTTTCAAATTGGATTTTTTCTAATATAACTTCAAATATCGGCTTAAAATTTTGCATCTCTTCATTGTAATATAGTTGCGATATTAAAATAGTGAAATAACCCACCGTGACGATTGCTCGCATTTGCACGTGCTACCATAATTGATTTCATAACTTTGCACGAGGATTTTTTAAATGCCCCAGAAAATCAAAACATTTGGCCATTTTATTGTTTTTTAGCGGAAAACTCACATAAACTAGAAAATGTGTCCATAGGACACAGATGCCCCCACTTCCGCTTTGTCAAAAAATTCTATATTTTCATAAAATAAAGGCACATAACTCCGTAGCGGATGAAAATTACATCATACCAGGTGTACAAGTTCACACCATGAATAATATATCCATGAAGTTTCAAGTCTGTAGTACAAACGCTTTTTGTGTTATGCGAGACACAAACTTTTTGGGACGTACGGACGGACAGACGGAAAAGGCAAATCTATATGCCCCCTCTTTTAATCACATGTATCCACTATTTTATCAAATACGATCTGAATAAAACATTATAAATATGAATAAAATTTGCCTCTGTAGTCGAAGAGGACCTGCCCCGCCCGCATACCTATCTGAGCTACAGTGTAGACTCGTTCTTTAGAGTACCAACATCGGCACATGTTTATTAAAACTACACAATGTTCAGGAGACAACGGTACATGCCTGTGCTTAATGGTTGATGCACTAAATACTAATTCGTTATATTTTCAATGTTTAAATTGACATTTAGTGCCATTTTGCAACTATCAATTTGATAGTAGTGCCTTTAATTTGTAAAACTTTATACTTTATAGTAATGAGAATTTAATGAAATTTTCACAGAGTACGTAGCACATATTCAGTGTATATTCCAAGTTTCAACTAAATTTATGCATAAACAGCGGAAAAATTCACGATTTTCTAAAGGTCTAGTTAGAACATCCTCTCAGTGTGTATGGACATAAGGGTACATGAAGATGTTTAATGTGTTTCCATCGCCGTGGACGTATGAATGATAGATCAAACACCGATTCTGATTCCGATGAGGGAATCAAACTTGGGGAACAAGAAATATCACCCATTTAGCTCAAATGAATACGAATTTGCCCTAATGTTCGAATCATGTTCTTTACCTAGTGACAGTGGATATCATTTTCAGCTGAAAACCCGGTGAAGATAGAAGTATTATTTCAAGTTCCATGCTGATCTAGAACTATAGACACGTGAGTCCATACATCCACAATAGTCTATTACCTTGCTCATTTAGCTCATGAACAACCGAGCGTGTAGCCAACACATATCATACAGTTAAAATATGCTTTGTCAGAGACAACAGATAATGCTTATGTTATTTATACTATTAAAAAACGAACTGGTTCTTCTTGCCGATTTGCCGACCTTAGATGAACTGTCTGGCCAAGGTAACCAATCATACATACAGTTAGAGTACATATTGAAGTTGCGTAGTTTTCTCTCAGATACGTACGAAATCCCGTAGTTTTGACACAATTCAGGGGAATCCATAAATTTCTAGAATGGAAAAATATATGATTAGAAAACGAAATAAGTGTAACTATGTTCTTGCTAGCACGGCTCTCATTCATTACAGCTTAGAGCCAGATCAGATACCCTCCCTCATTAAGATTGATCTGGCACCGACCATTTTAAAAATCCAGCTCTGTTTTTCGATTTGGAATTGTATTATCCATTATGAAGCAGATGGTAGTTTTAGCAAACATCAAATTTGCATAGGGGTGTTACTATTAATTTCCGTGCTGAAGAACGCAAATAAACCCATATTAGACACCCTTTTCACACAATCAGTAATGCTTGAAGCATGCACTGCACATTTGTATGATATTAGAATGGACCAGTGTTGGAAAGGTTTCCGAGCTACAGGTGAAGATTTGAACCAGGTGAAATAATAGAAATTTATCAAATTTAGTTTTATATATCTATTCCACTGGATAGGCTCGACACAGAAACCATTCCTAGAGAGGGACCATTCCCGTGAGAAGGACTAATGACCCTTTCATACGTTTTGCAACATGTTTAAGTTGTCTACTATAGCCTGTAGAAGGACTTCTGGCCCTTTCATACGTTTTGCAACATGTTTAAGTTGTCTACTGTTACGTAGCCTGTAGACGGACAAGGGGCCCCATTCATATTTTTTTGCAAAATTTTACACAACTGTCTGCTGCAGAGGCATTAATAGATTCTCTAATAGGGTAAAGCTCATAAATGTTGCAGCTTAATCATATACTCAAATGAGATATGCATACATATTCAATGATCTTCAGTTTTTATTTTTTCTGTTTTTCTCGAAACACACAAATACCTAGAATTTCCCCTCTCATACCGGCAAGGCTCCTACCCCAAAATTAGATAAAAAACCTGCACTATCAAAGTTGCTAAAACCATGATGACGTCTAAAACACATGTCCGCCAGGTGGATAGCCCGATTTCCTTATATATGGCTTTATATAAACTTTGAAAATCTTCTTATACCTCCAAAACCACTTGTCAGTTTTCAATACATTTTGGCAGAAACTTCCCTAGCTGTCCTTTTCAATTTGCACAAAGTTATAACTTTTAGAACTCTGGTTGCCATGGCAATTAACAAAAACCTTTGAAACATTTGTCCTTCAAAACCACTGATCGTATTTCAATATTATTTGGTAGAAATAGTATTTAGGTGAAGCACTAGCAAAAATGCTTAAAACATGATGACGTCTAAAAACACATGTCCTCGGGGCCTGATTGCCTAATGGCTTAGCTATATAGAAACTTTCATACATGAATATTTAACTTTGCCTTTTGTGATGAATGTTGATGAACCGATTTTTCAAAATGTTCATGCAAAAAAGGTTAGTTTTACCAAATGAGAGTCAAAACTCTTCATCATCGTTGTGTATTTTATGGATAAACAATGCAGACCCACCTGACAGCTCCAACAAGAGCTGTCTGATCGTGATATATCATGGTGGTAAAATATGCAAACTATATGTCATGCATGTCTAGTAATTGTTTATCAAAAGTTGTGAAAAAACACTAGCTTAAATACTTTATCCCGCGCTTGCACGGGTCTTTTTCTAATAAAACTAATGCATAAATGTATCTTCACAATGGAACACCAACTGTAGCACAAATGTATAGTCTAAAAGAAAACAAACACACAGGCGATTGGAAAGGTGGTCGTATGGATGGTAGTTTAGCTTTTCAAACAGTTGTTTATTCATACCAATTAAATAACACTAGCACTTTAAACCTGATACACAAGTCATAGTCTAGCTGTTAGTTTCATTTATGATGTAATTTTATAAGTGGGTGTTCTATCAACATATACGCGATTTTTTATCAACAAACATTGATATAAGCTCATACATAATTGACAATTAATACAATGCATTTAATTATTGTAGTTGTTTCCCTATCTAGAAATCACACTTTTCAGATCATGTTTGTAAATTCTGGACTTCTTTAGGAATAAGCGATTAGTCCAAATTTGATACTCTTACAAACACACTGAAATATGTTCCGGATGTCGATTTGTCTCATTTTTTTACCATTATAAGTAAGCATAACAAACGTGTTTTAGGAAAAAAAAAATATGAAACCCTCTCTGGAACTTGAAAATGGTTATACTCAAACCCTTCCAATAATTGAAAAATTGGAAGATTTCAAAAAACAATTTCAAACTTTTTTACACAACTTATACAGATGTTACCGGTCGGTAACTGGGTTCTTTGTTGTAAGGGATGGAATAAATAGCCTGTAGCAAATATGCACATGTAAATAGTTCTAGCACCAACAAAAGGACTTAACCGACTCGTAAAAGGCTCTTAGGCGACCACACCGGTCATACGATAAAATTGTTTAATAACTATTGAAAGGTTTTATAGCTAATGTATTGCTCAGATTTATCAATAGTTAATAAGGTAAATATCTGAAGATAATAAATAAACAAAAATGACTGCCTACATATAGAAATTGGCTGTTGACAATTACATATCGCACGTTATACATAGAACTAAACACCAAAATGTAAACAAGAACAAGTTACACAAAATTGTAGACAACTTCTAATAAATAATTATCGCATGACCGGTGATGTCGTGTGTGCCTTCAATCCCAGTAACATCATACTTTTGTAGATTTAAAGTGAAAATAGGTCCAAGTTAAAGCACGGCTACGAGAGCGATACTTGGAAAAATGTCACAGTTATACTTTGATCCTCTTCAAGTTCTGAGAGGGATTTCGAGAATGCTTTCCTCAGCACCCTAATAATGTGCCCCTGAGCTAAAAAAGGGTTGTTATATTTCCAGAAGCTCTTCAGCTGTGCCGGAAAAGGTGAAGGCTCTTTAATTCTTCCGGACTGGGTCTCTCGTGGCCCTCATTCCGACCAACCGTTAGGATGTCTGGCTAGAGACTGTGCCACTGAGAGCCTGTTTATCTATGACGTAACCTTGTGGTCGCCCCTTAGCCTGTTACTAGCCGATATAATAAAGGCCTTCTGTGGGTGCTATAACTATAACATATTGAGTGGTTTTACAGCAAATATTTTGATCGGATTAATCAATAGTTCAGAAGGTAAATCTCAGAAGTATAGGTTAATCAGATTGGTTAATACGGCACAGGTTAGGTGTTCGGTAATTTACATACTAGGGATATTTACACATGAAATGAGTGGCAGTTTTATTACAGGTTAGATGTTACATTGCACATTTTATTGGTCTGCATGGGACTGCAACTATAACTTTGGTGACGTGTAGAAAAGAATAAACAAACGCAATTCAATTTAAACATGTTTATCAGTTATAAAAGAGATACATCATTTAAGAATGTGACACATTTCCTTTCTCTGGATAATGTCATCCTCGACATTCTAAACTTGTGTCCTACGTCAACTCAAGTGTTTTTGATCAGAAAATTGACATAGAAAATATACTTGTATTTATAAAATACCTTGCTTACATGTCACACTATAAACCGCAAAGCGCATATGGAAAAGTATGCCATCATTTACTGATAATTGTACATTAAATATTTAAGTTAACACAAAAATGAAACTCATCCAAAAAGCATAAACGCAAATGACTCATATTTACAATAGAATAAATAGAAAAATAGTATTATATGACTAACATGCCATGCAAAGACTGCTTACGTATATCAAATATTAAACGAAACCTTTTACTCTTGAATCAGTCAATAATTGCATTAAACGCTACAAACTGTGGTTAATAGTTACACTAGTTCAGTAACACAACTGTAGCGACTATAACCATAATAGTTATATTGCAAACATATCACACAATATTGCCTGACAAAGCTGACACTATCATTATCAGCACGAAATAGTGACTGAACATTACTCACAGTGTAACATATACACATTATCTTGTATCTATAATATGTCTGGAAGAAACTTTACCTCGCGGACCAGACGGTCGTAGAACAAACATGTTTGCTTCTGACCACTTTTTTGTGCTTTATTATTCGCAATTGTGTATACGTCAATCTCTTCGTGTAGACACCTGGGGCTGCTCAACGAACAAACTGACGCTTTAGACCAGTGAATAGGAGGGCTAAACGTGGGGTTCGCCAAAACATCAGATGATGTGGGAAATACCCAGTTGGCATTATACAACTGCACAAAGGATGGAAGAGTAGCCTTCAAATCTGCTTTCTTTTCGGGTGGTCAAGTGACGAGCATTTTCAAGGGTGTTTGGTTGAAGTGCTCGTACTGTCCATTGTCCTGCGGTTGATTTGCTGCGGTATCTGTGTTCGTTTAATTCTGCACAATCTGGATACTTTTGCATAAACAATTTTGACCTCTGTCGATCCTTTTGGACTCTGGTCGGTATATCCTTTGCAATGCGGGTAAAACAGGCAGTTACAAATATAATAAACACCCTTTGACATCTCCAATGACAGACAGACAGTACATACTAGCTCCATCGGTGCTGATGACTGAATATATACATTCGCAGAAATCGACCCTATAAACCACTTTTTTCTTGTGATTTGATCTCTACCGTGATGATCTAAGTCATCGGGTAGTGTCTTAAATATGATATCTCTTGCTGACTGTATTAGACGCCCTGTTTGACATTAAGTGAGGCACGGCGATGCAGGACACCATCAATTCAAGTCAGAAGATCATTGTCCCTTAGGTTTTCCGAACCTCAGCAGGCGCTCACAACGACAAACATCCTGACCCGGATGCCCTAGGGGAACTAATGTCCGGACGATGGAAAGGGTTGCATATTCATATTGACCGTTTGACCAAACAGTTGTATTAAGTATCTCAAACAACGGCTACGAGTGACTGAAATCGACCTCTGACATTTCGGACGCCTGTGGCATAACACACACCGTATGTACATCGAGGCAAACCTGTACAGCATTCTGATCCACTATATCTGCTGATTTTGAAATCACGTCTTTCCCATAGCAACTTAATCTCGAATTATTCAGATCTAGCCCTATTCCTCAACTCTTTGTAAGGCATTTATTTGGCTGTCAAAGTAAGATCTTGTCGCCTGCTTAAAAATCGTCGCTATCAAAACTTCTCCAGAATCGTCAGCTTCACTTTTTTCTCCGACATAGTCATACTCGATTTCCGACGTATTTTAGGAAGCATTTCATCTTGGCGTTAACCCCACTGAATCATTAATGCCTCTGCTAGAATGAATCTTGAGCAAGTACTGTCTTCACTTGCCGTACGTCCAAAGTTTTCCTTTAAACTATTTATTCTGCTCTTCCCTGTGGTTTGATTTCCTAGATGAAGCATGGTACCTCTTGCATAAGTGAAACCTATATTAAGATTTCCTTCCTTGACCATAGGGGGCCTAAAGTAGAAGGTACCTTCTGAGATATTGTAACTGGCCTAATTTAAATAGCTCTGATAGAACCGAAAGTGGTCATATACTAATTGTTTAATTTATATAGGTGGTCTTGTCCACTTGTGTCACTATAGTAGACATTTCGATGGAAAAAACAATATTTACTCATGTTCTGAATAGAAACCAACTAAGAAAATTAAGAGAGGTCAAATATATAGAATAAAGACAGCTTGAAAAGCGACCGTTTATTGATCACTTTCTGTATGCAGACAGGCTGGTAGATACTAACGTGTACCAAATGTTAGCGCCATTCAGGTATCTCAATTTGAGATCTGTGTTTGCCGCCTCAGTCGGTCAAACCTAATGATACATATATGTGTAAAAACCAATTGTCAAAAACAATCTAGAACAGTCTTATGTTTGCTGCCACAGTCAATCAAACGAAACCAATTAAAACATAATACGGAAGGGTGTCATTTAAGAATGAGGTCAGATTTAGTGTTGTGTTTGCTGCCTCCAACACATTCTAGTGATACATATGCATGTAGGGCGCCGCTACAATTCAGTATAATCCAACATTGTGTTTGCTGCCTCAGTCAGACAAACAAAACCTTATGAGACATACAGTTGAAAGGCGCCATGTTATAATATATTCTGTTCCATTGTTGCCTCATTCAGAAAAACACAAGCTTAGTATACTTGGAGCGCGTCATGTTACCATTATCGAGTGATTACTTGTTGTGCTTCTGCCTCAGTCAGTCAATGAAACCTAAGGATACACATAAGTGAAGGGTGCCATGTTACAATTCAGTCTTAACTTGTATTTGCTTCTTAGTCAGACAGACATGACCAATGATACTTCAACATGTAGGGTGTCTTGTTACAATTTAAACCTTATCCAATTTTGTGTGTGTTGCCTCATTCAGTCAAACACAATCTAATGATACAGATACAAGAAATGCGCCCCCATTACAATTTAATCTGATCCTGTGTTGTGTTTACTGCCTCAGTCAGACAAACAAAACCCAAAGATACCTGCACTTTTGGGCGTCTTGTTACCAATTTAGTCTGACCCAGTGTTATTTGCTGAGTCAGTAAAACGAAAGCTAATGATATAGATAAGTGTAAAGTGCCATTGTTACAATTTAGTCTGATCCTGTGCGATGTTTACTGCCTCAGTCAGACAAACAAAACACAATGATACATTCCTGTGTGGGGCGTCTTTGCTGCCTCAGTCAGTCAAACGAAACATAATGCTACAGATAAATGAAATGCGCCATTGTTACAATTTAGTCTGAAACTGTGTTGTGTTTACTGCCTCAGTCAGACAAACAAAACACAATGATACATACACGTGTGGGGCGTCTTGTTACCATCTATTCCGATTCAGTGTTGTTTGCTGCCTCAGTTGGTCAAACAAAACCTAATAATACAGATAAATGAAATGTGCGACTGTTACATTTTAGTCTGAATCTGTGCTGTGCTTACTGCCTCAGTCAGACAAAACAAAACACAATGATACATACACGTGTGGGGCGTCTTGTTACCATTTAGTCTTATTCAGTGTCGTTTGCTGCCTCAGTCAAATGAAACCTAATAATACATATACATATAAGTGAAAGTCGCCATTGTTAACAATTTAGTCTGATCCTGTGGTTTGACTACTGCCTCGGTTAAACAAACAGAACCAACTGAATACATAAACGTGTGGGTGCCATGTTACCATTTAGTCAGATGCGAGATTGAGTTTGCTGCCTCAGTCAGACAAACACAATCAAATAATACACATACGTAAAGGGCACCATTGTACAATTACTTTGTACTACTGATCCTGTGTAGTATGTGCTGTGTCAGTGAAGCAAACAAAACAAACGATAACAGATTCAGGTAGGATGCTCTGTTATAATCTAGAGTCAATACCTCAAACTCAAGATACGAGTAGAACACTATTCTAATCTAAATTTTCCAAACCTGCGTTTTATTTGCTGCCTTAGTCAGACAAACAAAACAGAATGTAACCAGTTAACCAATACTGATAATAATCCTATTTACAGTGTTGCGTTTATGCAATGTTGCGGGTCAGTTACAAGGCCAACTTGGATACAATTGAAAGTCTAAACCTAAGTACAAAATATAAGCTCCAAATAACATTATTACAGTATTGGCATGATCCCAATCAAAGGTTAAGATTGCTTGATACATATCTACAGAAACAAGCTACAACATTTATTATATTAAAAAACAAGTTTGCTGCCCCAGACAGAACAGATTATGCTGAATATGAGACGTGTTGAGAGTCCAATGCTGTTTCCTGCTAAAATACCCCATTCTAATTGAAATGCTGACCATTATTGCATGTTCCAGTTTTGTTGATGTTTAGAAATCATCGCATCGAAATAAGGCGATATCATAGTTGATGTGCGCTCTAGCTCAAAGATACATGTACTACGGAGTAAGGAGCAAAAATTTGGGTGAACCGTGTGTAATGAAAGCTGTTTATGACGCTGGTCACACTAAACCCATATGTTTGGTTCTGACCTTCACTTAAACATGTATGCTATATAGTGTTGGTGTAGAATAATAAGTTTTTATGTTTACTGACGGCCTCTAAAAGTTTAGGGTGTAACGAATGACATAATAAACTAGTTCATTTTTTGGTTTATTACGAAAAGTCATTATTTTTTTTTAATTGCTTACTTAAAAAATATTGTTTTTAACAGTCCCAAACATTTTGCCAGTTAACATAACGTTGCCTATAAGTTCTAATGCAATTATGACTAGTTAACAAATATAACTGATGATGTTATTTTAAACAGTTTACATCATTTAATCTCTGATGTCTACATAGAGTCCCCCTATGTGTGATTTGAAAGTGAATATGTTTCGTTGTCATTAGGTTGGTTGCTTGCTTTGTAAGCGCATCTTGTTAGAATTATATTTACCTTCTATCCTAAAAACATCGCTTGAAATTGTTATGAAACAGACACAGAATTGAAAATCAAATAAAATCTATAGAATAATGGCTGGCTGCTATTTTAAATGGAGATGAAAAAGCTATATAAAATCTGTTGTCACAAGTGTTAAGCAGTGAACCAAATATGAAATGCGAACCTTAATTCCTGAAGCATGGGTGAGTGATGGATTATCTCACTTTCCAAAATTTCTGAAACTCGCACAAGGATAAGTGAAATCTTTATTGTGTGAACCAACGTGTGTTAAACAGTTACTTATTTAGTAAGATAAAAAGTTTATAAGTTGTATTTATCTTTTTATATTCAATTTGATTTATATACTTTGATTTATTTACTAGTTTAGTTATTGATCTTGATTAAAATTATCAATATTCTATTTATAAGTTGATGAACAAATAATGAGGAGAACAGCATTAATTTCCCACTGAATAATTACATTGTTGAAACAACACATCTCATTATACATGACTGGTACAGTGAAATCTAGCTAACCGAATCCCAATGTCCTAAAATATCACTTTCCTGAAATTATTTTCTAGCAACAAGTTTTATAATATGTTCTATAATTGTAAATGAATTGCGTATCAATGTTGCTGCATACATCTGGGGAAATTATGAGTCAGGAAACTATGCGTATGAACCAATGTGCTCGGTTCAGCGAGACACCACTGTACAACAGACAATGTAAATCGTTGATTTAAAAATAATGTAGATATCAAACAAAAGCAAACCTAATTGGCTAATTATACACTCTGATCATAAACAGATTGTCTAGGTAAAATGATTTTCGATTGGTATTTTAGAATTAAAATTATAGTTAAATTAGTTAAAGAAATGGTCGTACAATTTTGATCAGAACGTGCACTGTAATATACATAGATTGAAATAACGATTCCATTAACTTAATATCTAGGTCAACACAATACACTTTATTTTGTAGCATGATATTTTCTACTCTTTGTCATCTTTACATCAGGATGACTGGTAGTGCCCGTTGACAGTGTACATCACATTCACCACATCACGTCAGCACTGTTTCTATAAAGTTTGGAAATCTTGGAAGACAGGACCATAGCTTGGCAAGTCAGAAATTTGATTTGGAGACATTGGCACATTATCTAGCTGACATCTGCAGTGTATACTTCATTACTTGATCGCGAAACTCTGGGCAACGACTTTTGAAAGTTTTTGGCTCATAAACATAGATCTCCTGAAAAGAGTTTGGTAGGCTGTACACGTCCTGCATGGCGATATGTTGGTTGAGCAGCCTGATCGGGTATCGCTATTCGCTAAAGAGTCAACTGCTGTGTGTTCCTCTAGTACATTTAGTTTACTCTGAAATCAATAACAAAATATAGTCAATAAATGTAACCATATTAAAAAACAATAGTGCTGGCCTAGAAGAAGAATCAACATATAGCAGTATGACAACATTAACAGTGAGCCTAAAACCTCAGACAGGAAACACGATAGAAGGGTTATTTCCCCTTCTGGTGTGCATGAAACATACACCAAACAAAGCTGTCAAAGTGTTAGATATACTTTAGCCCTGAAGGGGCATATAAACATAACCAGATGGCAGAATAGAGAAAGACTCTGAAAACATTGTTTCTGTATAATAAATCACTGTCTTGGCAAAATAGAATATGGCTCAAACACTCATATGGCAAAAAAAGCCAAAACCACGGACAAGATGAATCTCCTGGATGTAAACCAGGGAAAAACATACCGTTTAGGTATACACAGTGTACAGAACTCCCTGATTGCTTACAAATATGATTCAAGTATCTACTAAAGGTAGATCTAATTGTTCAAATTATTTGAGATATAGTCAAAATTTTATATCACGATGGCAAAAAGAGACCCCTGTGTTGTGTTAAAACATCTGTCCGGGACAAAAATGTGGCTCAATAAAGCACCCAAAGCGACATAAAAGCCAGCAAAAATATTTGTCAAAAAGTTGATCTATACATTCAAACAGTGACAGGTTAATTTGCAGACTTTGTCTTTAATAATATGGCTTTAGCCTGCACAATTCAAGAGCCTATTAATGAAAATAAATTCTTAATATGTAAGCGTTTTTCTTCAGTTCCAAAACCCGTATAAGGTTGGATCATAGCCCTATAAGCTGGACAAATGGTACAAACTTACAAGTGTACGGTAGATCTAAATCAAATATAAACATCATAATTGATGGTTAGATTATCATAGATTTATCAACATAACAGATGTATCTGCATGAAAACTTGCACTATCAATGAAATGTATGACAAGTAAGTCTGACAATGCTTGTATCCAACGATAATGGTGTCCTAGATAAGTCGTAAACCTATACCAAAGCAAATACGAAGTTGCTCGGGACGAATCCTAAATTTTAGTACATTATTCAATATTGTTATTGTCAACCCCTTACAACTCCCGTTTGAGTACGGACAAGGGTAGCGGTAGAATAAACCTATTGTATGTATTGCATAGTTGCCAGTAGAAACAAATTATATACATATCTTGGTTACGATCGCCGAAATTCGCCGACGAGGAACTTGTGCCGAATTGTAATTGGATCGAAAACACCATGGGTCTAAAGGAGTAATATCACCGCTGGACTAGACATCTAGTGGGTAACGTTGTCGCACACTCATTCGTTGTAACAATACGGCGTAGATGTGTTGAAGCCGTAGTCGGTTAATGTCTGCTAAGACTGTAATATGTCCACTTCTTCGAAAACATGAAGTTTATTGTTTACACCATGGGGTGTGACGTCACACAATTCCTTTTGTCGTATAAAGACAGCAGAATAACTGAACTATGCCGACGACATGAACGATATAACTCACGTATCGGGTAGATTTGCACTGGATATATACTATTGCTTAACATCGTTATGCATTTGTAGTCCGTAAAGTGTTTAAATTCCATATTTTGCGTGAGAAATTTCCACAGCTTTCTTCGATATTCGACAAAGAAGCTGGGAGGAAGCTGGTTGGTTAATTGTATCACGTGGTGAGTACGGCTATCCGATCAGCAGATATGCAGTCCTATGCATCACTGTAGTTCTAACAGATGTTAATATTAATCCCTTGTAAACAAAACCATAAATATTTTTATGCAGGCATAAATATTATTAACCGATCTAACTTCTATTTGGTTCAGTTGCGGTAAAACATGGCATATGGGCCGATTTACAACTACCAGAAACCACGTGATTGGATATATGAGTGCACCACGCCGTAGTTTAGAATGTTTGAAATCGTATACCTATTTGATTCGGTTCAGTCTCGATCTTATTAGTTGTCCTACTGTACTCAAGGAAACGTATGGTATACGAGGGACCTGCCAGTTGTCCTACTGTACTGAAGGAAACGTATGGTATACGACGGACCTGCCAGTTGTCCTACTGGTCATAGGAAATCATATGGTATACGACGGACCTGTCGGTTGTCCTACTGTACTCAAGGAAACGTATGGTATACGAGGGACCTGCCAGTTGTCCTACTGTACTTAAGGAAACGTATTGTATACGACGGACATGCCAGTTGTCCTACTGGTCAAAGGGAAACATATGGTATACGACGGACCTGCAAGATGGTCTTCTGTACTCAGGGAAACTAATGGTATACGACGGACCTGCCAGTTGTCCTGGTGTACTTAGGCAAACGTATGGTATACGACGGACCTGCCAGTTGTCAAACTGTACTTAGGGAAACGAACGTACAGTATACGACGGACCTGCCAGTTGTCCTACTGTACCCAGGGAAACCTATGGTATACGACGGACCTGCCAGTTGTCCTACTGTACTTAAGGAACATATAGTATACGACGGGCCTGCCAGTTGTCCTACTGTACTTCGGGAAACGTATGGTATACGACGGACTTGCTAGTTGTCCTACTGTACTTCGGGAAACGTTTGGTATACGACGGACCTGCCTGGTCATAGGGGGCATAACAAGCAATGCTGTAACTTAAACTATACAAGTGATGTTTGAATAGTTATATAACTCCAATTATGTCACATTTACAGTGAACAAACTTGACAAATCATAAAAAACGTCTTCTTTGTTTTTGAACGTCTGAAATTGTATATATCTAGATAAGGTTGTCGAATTCAATTATAAAGCTGCAAAATCAGTAATATAAGATGTATAATACTTCCTAAAAAAAACCAATATGACTTGATTGTCCAATAAGAAACGGTACTGAAACTTTTTTCAATGAGATCCAATTCTATAGATGGTTCAGGTGTGGCTTAATATAACGTATTAAGCGGTTTAAAACTAGCATAAATTACATCATGCGCTTTATTGTGCACATCATGAATTTTGAATCGATTAGTACGCGACTCCCCTAGAAAACGAGCACGCCTGTTTGATTCGTGTCCAATTTGAATGCGACACCGGGTTCAATTTCGCCAGATACCTCTCTTTATTGTATACTTTCATATTCTGCATACTAGAGGATTACTAGATATATAATTAAGTGTTTGTCTATTTTCAGATCTTGATCATTGTCAATAGAAGTCATTAAAGT